>CP136069.1:86332581-86456529 GCA_032622095.1 Siphonodentalium dalli | reverse complement strand
TGATACTATAATTCGTCACCATTTGAAACGCCTGTGTCTCAGAAGGTGCCCATAGAGATCCCCCCCCCCCCCCGTTACGGATCCAAGAATGCAACAGAATTCAAACTAAAAATGTATTTTCAATGGAAGGGGAATAACTCTATCTTTAAAATAATTCTTTGCACAACAAAACCAGATAAAAGTTTAAGCACAAAAACACATCGGTAACTCAACAAAAACACAACATGTTCACAGTTTATTACACCAGATAAGTTGATAAATACAATGTTTTGGAGCTTCCTCTTTCAAATGGTATATAATATGGCATACATGTATATGTTATATATGTAATCTTGGGGTTCGAAAATTAAGTGGGCCTTTAATGTTTATGTTCTGGAATTCATACTGGCATTGTTAGCATCAATCAACTATTGACACGAGCATTAGTCCTCGTGCCCTATGTGACATTTACACACATTATCCATTGCTCTCTATTAAATGGGTTTTATTTGAAGGACAATTAACGTGGCCCATGTATACGGTTCAATATTGATTGAACTCTTAAAGTGTGCAGACTCAGAAACACTGCAGATTGCAGTTTGTTTTATCAATTTCTTTAAATCCATTCACTGATCCAATTACCAAAAAAATGTGCTTTTGTGTTATCATGTCAACTCAGGGTGTCAGAAAATAGCTGCCCGCCTTGAGCTAATTACGTGAAGATTCAAAATCAATGATAAAGATTTATTCTGCAGTGGATTCAACTCTTGATTTCTTTGATTGCTTTAGTGATTCACTTCACTGGATTGGTAAAGAGCAGATATCTTACCCACAGGTTATTGGATCTCAATGAAATTTGCTATCAGGAGTGCATTCAAAAGAGGGCCTAATGATGTTCGCATTTTTTTTGTTCTATAGTTATCCTTCTTTGTTTATAAGGAAGCTAACTGAAACAGGTTCCATTTGGTAGCCTTTATTCAGCATCTGAGGAGTTTTCAGCCACTGTGTCTTGCCCCTTTGGGCGTTAGGGGCCTGAGGCCCCCTGTGTGCACATTTTGCACACATTTTGATCGTTTTATAAACATTTTTATTTTAAATTAAAAAAAATTAAATTAATATTTTTTAAAATAATTTTAAATCATGTGTTCAGATAGGGTGTCATCTGGTCAAATAGGGGAAAGGGCAGGGGGCATACTTTCCCTCTATAGTAACCCTTGAAAAGTCTTCTTTGAAAGAATCGCCAGGTCTATTTAGCTCACATTTAATATTGAGGCTCCTTTGGTAATTCATGATATGTCTTCTTTGCAAGAACCAAGTGGCAATTTGTTGGTCCATCCGTCCATCGTCCGTCCTTGGACACAAATTTGTCCGGAGTTTTTCTCAGTCGTGTTTTAATCATTTGCAGTGAAACATGGACACATATATCAACCACCATGGGAACCTGTGCACCTGCGATTATGATGTCTGTCAGACTTTTTTGGTGGAGCTATCCCCCTTTTTCGACTTAGAAATTTTTCGCAACATGTATAAATTTGTCCTTTTGAGCTTTTATTCCTACATTTTTGGGTCAATATTTTTTAAAACTTGGCACAGGTATTAAGTTCCATGGGAACCTGTGCACCTGCAATTATGACATCTGTACGACTTTTTTTGGTGGAGGTATCCCCCTTTTTCAACTTAGAAATTTTTGGCAATATGTATAATTTTGTCCGAGCTTTTATTCCTACATTTTTAAGTCAATCTTTTTAAAACTTGGCGCAGGTATTAAGTTCCATGGGAACCTGTGCACCTGCGATTATGACATCTGTCCGACTTTTTTTGGTGGAATTATCTTCCTTTTTCGACTTGGAACATTTTTTGCAACATGGATAATTTTGTCCGAGCTTTTATTCCTACATTTTTGGGTCAATGTTTTTTTAAACTTGGCACAGATATTTAGTACCTTGGGAACCTGTGCACCCGAGATTATGACGTCTGTCTGACTTTTTTTTTGGTGCAGTTATTCCCCTTTTTCGACTTAGAACATTTTCGCAACATGCATAATTTTTTCCGAGCTTTTATTCCTAATTGTTCGGTCAATAGGTTTAGGATTAGGGTTATGGGTTAGGGGTCATCTCAAAACTACTATCGGGATCCCGATAGATATCCCGATAGGATTCCGATAACTCAAAACTATCTTCTAAATTTCCCGATAGATTCCGATAGAGCGGTCACCATTTCCCGAAAATATTCCGATACCGCATCTAAATATTCCGATAACGCGCTGATTTCCAGAAAATTTCCTGAAAACTTTCCGAAAGTAACGTAGCGTATTACCAACTTTCCGATAATTTACCCATTTATTTCAAGAACAATTAGGCCTATGTCTGTTTTGATAATCGACGAATCGAGCATGTTGTTTCCGGTCCTATTTGTTGTCATTACTTTTGGATTCGTCCACAGCCTCCTTCGTAAGCATATTTTTATTGGGGTGGAAGCTTGTTTAAAAGAATTAAAACTCTACACGTTTCAAGTTTTGATTCCAAGTTATTAAATTGTCCATTGAATTCTTTTTGCATATTATTCATACAGCACATATCTCCTAGAAACGCTCTGAAGCAAACATAAAAAGAAATGGTTTCATACAGGTAGTATCCCTTCAACACTAGCAATAGACTGTTCCAAAGTTAACGTGATAAAAAATTGAAATATATATTTGATAAAACTCTTTTGGCCCTAGAAATGTTCTCAAATAAAACTGTCATTTGATTTGATTTTTTCCCTCATTCATCACAAGATCATATGAATAATATTTTATTTTAATACACTGAGTGAGCAATTTTGAGAATTAAATAAAGTTTTGATCGAAAAGTTCGACAACATTTTCGATTTTCTCTTCAGTTACACGTCCCAACATCACGCCAATTCAGCTCAATATTGTTGGCACGGGGATTGCCTGGATTAGTACCCAAATAAATTGTGTTGTTAAAGCGCATTGACAAATACATAATCTTGAGTATATTCTCCACACTATAATCGAAAAATACAAAGGAATGGACACATGATTCAATCAAAATTGTTTATTTAAAAAACACTCCCGCTAAGAAACCCCCACTGATGACGTGCGCAAAAAATATGTACCTACATTAAAACACGTGTTGTTGGAAATTGGGGCGCACAATGGGGACTCATTTTTATCATGGCTATATCTATTACCCATTCGGTAATTCATAAATGACATTCATTGCAAATTCAAACAGAATATATCTTAGATTTAGTATTAGTATCAATTGACCATTTATCGAATATTGTCATTGAACTTATTGATCAGCTGATGACGATGAAAAAATCTAGGAACCTTGTCGACGTCATAGCAGCAATGATAAAATACTGTAGCACAAATCTAATGTGCATCGGCCGTTTTGTTCTCTCGTTTGATTAATAACATTATTATTCTGCGCGCATTGACAATTACATAATCTTGAGTATATTCTCCACAATGTAATCTAAAAATACAAAGGAATGGACACACGATTCAATCCAAATGGTTTATTTAAAAAACACTCTCGCCAAAAAAGATCAAGAAACGCCCACTGATAACGAGCGCAGAAATTTGTACCTGCGAACACGTGGTGTTGGAATGTGGGGCGCACAATGGGGACTGTCATCTATCATGCCTACAACTATAATAGCCATTCGGTAATAAATAAATGACATTCATTGCAAATTCAAACATAATATATCTTAGATTTAGTGTTAGTATCAATTGACCATTTATCGAGTGTTTCCATTGAACTTATTGATCAGCTGATGACGATGAAAACACATCGGAACCTTGCCGACGTCAGCCCAACAATAATAAAATACTGAAAAGCACAAATGTGCATCGATCGGACCGTTTTGTTCTCTTGTTTGATTAATAAAATTATTATTCTCCGCGCATTAACACTGCCAAATACTCAAGTAAATTGGCCATATCATGATGTGAAAAATCAAAGAAATGACATTGTATAACATTAGTTACTTTTATTTGAACACAAGAGTTCACGAGACAAACGCGGCTATTTTTAAATTGAAAGTGCGCAAATCAATTCCGAATAGTGCTGCATTACCACGAATTACTTATCGGAACTGTCTTGTCATTTTATATTGAATATGATTGCTCAAAATTTCACTAAGAGAAAGCACTTTCTCGATCGTAAGATACAATGTAGGCACGAAAGAATTGTTTAATTTATTAATTGCACAAGATATGTGCGGTGCGAATGTATTGACTGCAATGTCAAGGTAAAAAACCGGTGCGTTGTAAATTGAAGTAAACAAAAAAACACGTGCGTTGTAATCGATGGCACAATGTTGACTAGTTTGGACTAATAATGCAGTCAATTGTAACTGAATTTACACGTAACTATCCAAGAGTTGATCAGGACACCCCCCCCCCCCATATGTCATGTTTCGAATTTCTATAGCCTACTCTTGACTAAAGGGTAGAGAACCGAGTAGATATTCATGGCGTGCATGATCGATCTACCCCCCCTTTCCCCCCCCCCCCCCCCCCCCCCCCCCCCCGAAACTGCATGACCATGCAGAATGTAGGCATAACAGCAAAATTTCCTGCTTAGGCTAAAGTTAAACCCACTGTGGATATATATTTTTCTTTCTACGGCTGTCTACTGGCGAGATTTGTTGTTTCCATGCATGTGCCGGTAAACAAAAATGCAATTGCCATGATTGCGTTATAAAGCACATCAAATGCTGCATGGACATCGCACATATTCCAATATAAATTTCGCCTAGGCTATGTATATTCGGAATATAGGCCTACGTGTACACAGGCCCGATATTTTTTTTAAGCTTGAGTTGTCCCATGTTTGAAATTGTTTTATAAATCCGTTCACTGTGTGAAATCTTCGAGACGTATTACTCTGCAATGCCACGTGTGTTGTTCCCAGAAACGTAAATATTGATGACCCCAATTCCGGGAATCGGGCTAAAAATAGAACATACGACATCTCGTGTTAAGACTGCACTCGATTGTGCATGCATTAATTGTGTCGTCGGCGATTCGCGATTAAATGCAAATCTTTTACATTTGCCATAATATATGTATTTCTTTATTTCCTCCATATTTAAAAGTCGGATGTATTTAAACATATTACAAACACAATTTTAAAAGCTTTGAAGATAGTAGCCGCAACGCCGAAATAAATCTTAGAATTTAATCAATTGATGGATCTGTTCTATTTTTAGAAAGTGAAAGTAGCCGCTTGCATTAAGGCCTACTATACATATTTGGGTGTGACCCCAATTCCTGGAATAGCGCTAAATATAGAATTTACGTAATCTCATATGAATACTGCCCAGAGATCTGCCAATTTATTTCCAAATCACACAATTAATTGTGAATTATGTGGTCGCAAATAAATACAAATCTCTTGCATTGACTATTCACCGCTTGGACACCAAAACTATAGTAGGGGAGCAGCGCCGATTAGGCGTGGTATCTCTATATGTGTGGAACGACTGTATACATATTTGGGCATGGTCCCGATTTTGCAGATTTCCCGGTGTGTGTGGTGTATTTATATTGTAGCCACCCCTGATCATCCCTGTACAATAGCTCTACGACTTGACCCCCCCTTGACCGATAACTGTATATATAACTATCAGTATCCTATCGGGAAATCTATCGGGATCCCGATAGTAGTTTTGAGATGACCCCTTAGGGTTGTGCACCTGCAATGGGAATCTGTTATTAGTCGAGTTTTTTCCAAAACTCGACTTATAGTTTGATGAGGGACGGTGGGCGGACTGGCGGGCGGTGGACGGGCGGGCGTGAGTGGTGTGTGAGTACATATCCATGCACGTAAGCTGCAGACAAAAAATCGGGTTCGTCCGCACATTTATTACAGAGTTATGGCCCTTTGAATTTTCAGCTCGTTAGCACGATAACTTCAACAAACGTTATCCGATTTGATTGAAATTTGGTATATAAGTGTCTCCCAAGAATATCTCGGATGAGTTCGAAAATCGGCCTGGTCCGATAAAATTTGATAGAGTTATGGCCCTTAATTAGTCATTTTTCACGAATTTTCAGCTCGTTAGCGCGATAACTTCAACAAACGTTATCCGATTTGATTGAAATTTGGTATATAGGTGTCTCCCAAGAATATCTCGGATGAGTTAGAAAACCGGCCTCGTCCGATAAAATTTGATAGAGTTATGGCCCTTAATTAGTCATTTTTTACGAATTTTCAGCTCGTTAGCGCGATAACTTCAACAAACGTTATCCGATTTGATTGAAATTTGGTATATAGGTGTCTCCCAAGAATATCTCGGATGAGTTCGAAAACCGGCCTGGTCCGATAAAATTTGATAGAGTTATGGCCCTTAATTAGTCATTTTTCACAAATTTTCAGCTCGTTAGCGCGATAACTTCAACAAACGTTATCCGATTTGATTGAAATTTGGTATATAGGTGTCTCCCAAGAATATCTCGGACGAGTTCGAAAACCAGCCTGGTCCGATAAAATTTGATAGAGTTATGGCCCTTAATTAGTCATTTTTCACGAATTTTCAGCTCGTTATCGCGATAACTTCAACAAACGTTATCCGATTTGATTGAAATTTGGTTTATAGGTGTCTCCTAAGAATATCTCGGTCGAGTTCGAAAACCGGCCAGGTCCGATAAAATTTGATAGAGTTATGGCCCTTAATTAGTCATTTTTTCACAAATTTTGAGCTCGTTAGCGCGATAATTTAACAAACATCATCCTATTTGATTGAAATTTTGATATATAGGTGTCTCCCAAGAATACCTCGGACGAGTTAGAAAACCGGCCCGATCCGATAAAATTTGATAGAGTTATGGTCCTTAAGTAGTCATTTTGTACGAATTTTGAGCTCGTTAGCGCGATAACTTCAACAAACGTCATCCGATTCAACTAAAATTTGGTATATAAGTGTCTTCCTAGACGAGTTCGAAAACCAGCCTGGCCCAATAAAATTTGATAGAGTTATGGCCCTTAATTAGTCATTTTTCGTGAATTTTTAGCTCGTTAGCGCAATAACTTCAACAAACGTCCTCCGATTTGTTTAAAATTTGGAATAGACATACTTGCCAAGAATATTTCGGACGAGTTCGAAAACCAGCCTGGCCCGATAAAATTTGATGGAGTTATGGCCCTTAATTAGTCATTTTTCGATTTTACCTATTAATTAGTCTACCGATACTGATGCACACCAATTGGCGGTAGCCACCGGCGGTAAGCCACCGAAAACGAGACACAGCATCTCTGATGCCACCTCTTGTTTTATTTTATTATTTTAACTTAATGTTTACTGACAGGTGAAACATCTTAGTGTTTTAATTCAGATTATCTGTGTGCCAATAGTGTGACATAGAAACTAACTATTGTGATTTAACCAGGAATGAATTTCGTTTTTCAGTGAGTTTTATATACAGTAATGCTCTAAATAATTGACTCCTTAACCACAGCAGAATTATGTGTAAGTTTTCAGGATTTAGTCGGAAAATCCTGAAAAATTACCCATAATTATGCTGTGGTTAAGGAGTCGATTATTTAGGGCATTACTGTATGTCTATTTCCTAGATTACAAAGAGTTAATGCCATTGCTACTTTCATTCCTATTTGTTTTATATTTCAGATTCTGTCCAAAACACTCTGGCATCAGAAGATGGAGAATCATGGCAGGATGAAATTCGACAAAGACTCCATCAGGAGTCAGATTTTCTTGCTCAACTTAGAGCTCGTCGGCAAAAAAGTTCTAGTAGCAGCAGGGCAGCCAGTGATACAGAAAATGAGATGTAAGCTTCCTTGGCAGACGACGGCAATAATTATTATTCCAATTGTCAGATTGTTGGTAAATGAGTTTCTAGACTGGTATTATAACAAACCACAAATATATACCATTATTTTCAAGCAGGAATCGATGTAAATAATAAAATTTATCACATCCGAGCAGTTTTATTCCCTCTAATGATACAATAATCTCAGAGTTGCCATATCAATAAATTGAATGGAGTGAGACCCAATCCGATAGCCTTTGAGCAAACATACTCCCCTACAGATAGGCCTAATTCACAGAGCAGATACACATAACCCCAGAACAGATCGCTGCCATTGTCCTGACTACTTAATTTGAATAATCTGTATTATATCCAAGAGTTGGAACACTATGTGCACAAAAACATCTTGTGTTATTGCACATACACCACAGCGATATTTGGTATTTTGTTTACTCATCAACGTCATTAAAATCTGTGAAATATTTCCGTTTAGGAAATTATTTTATGACATGATATTACCATAGAACTACCGTCGACGACATAAATGTTGTTCCACATGTCATTCATAAAGCGACATAAATGTCATTCTAACCACCAGAGGGTTAAAGGCCACACCAATATTATAACCTGCTTTATGATATTCAGTTGGAAAAATAGATGCAGGAGATAAAATCACCAACAATCGAAAAATGGTTCAACTGTACATGAAATGTTGAAAATGATATTTTATACAGTTATAAAAATAAACAGAGGTTTTCTTCCCACGAAACCAGTGAATTGAGAAAAGGAGAAACAAAACAAAAAAACTCTGTCAATCAACTAGCTTCTTCATCATATGGTTCATATTATAGTCAACACGAACTAAAACCAGTCAATTATGAGTTTTTTATTTTCACAATATTTGATAACCGTTGTAGAATCGGTTCGTAAAACAGTCTACTAAATAGTGCTGACCAATCTTTTGTAGTTTGTTAGTAAATATTATTTTTTTCCATTCATGTTATCCCGTTTTGAAATAGGTTATATTATGTTATCAGTCCGTTTTATAATTCTAGTTCTCGATCGAAACCAAAGTTGCTGTGTGCATATGTTATCAAAAATACAGACCAAGATCAAACATGTGTCCTGTCCAATGGTTTATTCATGAGTTATGGCCCTTTTTCGGCTTAGAAATTACATGATTTGATATTTTGGTTTACAACCAATAACTCTAGAATGGGTTAATTGCTCAGAGCTGAAGTTGATATGTTTTCTTCTCTAGATAAAAATACAAGTTACAGCCCTTTGTCGACTTAGAATTCACCCAATTTTATAACATTTTTATGGGCAAACAAACGAGTGAATTTAGCCAAGCCCCAGCAGTGGTCTTGTTTCATTATGTGATCATCCCAGACTCCCTGCAGCTTTAATTCATGGAAAGGAGAATAATTCATTGACAATTTGCTATTCTGACAGGGGGTGATCTGGAAAAAAATTGCAGACACGAGGGTCAAAAAAATTATTTTACGACCTCAAAAAAACTAAAACATTCCCGGCAAAATATGGGACCCACACCCCCCTTATCCTATATATGACACTTTTAAATGCTTTTTTACTAATTGTTTTTATGGAATACCATCCCAATTGTATTTTTTGTTAACTTTTGTGTCCAATCACGTTCCACTATCTACTTTATGAGTCACTAAAATATGTGCCATCCTACCATACCATTTAGTCTTCACCATTATTGTTGACTTTTGATAATCCCAATCTGCTTCAATTATATTAATATAGGTAAGGTACTTTATTCTCTGCAACAAACTATGCATTAACCTGCCTAAACACCAAATCTAACCCCATGCAACATAATATTGAGCGTGATATTGTTGTAAAGGCAATTTGGTGACTGATTGGGGGTCCGGAGCCAGTCAGTATGCTAGAAACTATAGTTTGATGTCAGGAAGTATGAGGTAGTACTACGTGGGTTACTGTTTGTGTAGTAGGCATGTCGCTCACACAGGGCTAATCTTCTACAGGGCTAAAGCTATATACCAATGGCATTCCATGACAATGACAACTGAGACAGGAATATGCCTTTATTATTAATTTTAAAAATATATATATATCGCCATTTAAAAATATAAAAGAAAAAACATTAGGAAACCTTATGAAACCTATCTATACAGGTATCACTTCGAATCATTCATCTTTTGCAGCCAAATATAAATTACTCAATAAAACCTTCGCTCTTACTGGCTCTTATTTGAATTTTCATCTGCCCGACAATCTTCCCATGAATGCTGACCACAATATTGAGTTTAATGAGATAAATTGTCAAATTAACCCTGAAACAGATTTGACGCGTTTTCATGAGCTCCATGCATATAAAGGTACATGGCCTGACTGTAATCCTATTATAATTATGGTTAAAAATATAATATAATTTTTTTTGTAATCCTTTGTAGTCCAACGCCTGATAACAACATACCTACCATATTGACATGATCATGCCGACATATAAATATTGATTTAGTCCCATATAACAATTAGCCCATGTTCTGAACAGTTGTAGTACACTAACAAAATAATATAGTCGTTTTTGTTTGGGGAGATTTGTAATCAGTTTTGTAGGCAAACATACATTATCAAGTGATTTAGCAAACACAAACTTGGCTACTTCGAGTTATGTCTGCCAGAAAGCCTGCATTTGAACCGGTATTGGAACCTCAATCCATATATAGACACCCTACAGGGATCTGAATGTGTTCTAAATGATATATGTAAGTAGATGAGAGACCATATAATGTAAATTGTGGACAAACATGAGTAAATTTCAGTGTAGGATACTGAAGGGATAAATCGCACAACCCACTGAAATACATATGATCAGTGTTGTATTATTCTTACATGAATGGAATTTGTCCATTTTTCATAAATTATGAATTATAATAATAATATTTATTATACGCTCAACAGTGAATTATAGAAAAAAAACGTGTTTTAGATAAACATCGATATCACCCAGAAGGGGATATAGAAGAATATACTTTCATGCTAGCTCGCATGTGCGACCGATTCACTTGTGTGTACCAATACTGTT
This sequence comes from Siphonodentalium dalli, assembly GCA_032622095.1. NCBI lineage: Eukaryota > Metazoa > Mollusca > Scaphopoda > Gadilida > Siphonodentaliidae > Siphonodentalium > Siphonodentalium dalli. The sequence goes on along the minus strand of CP136069.1, from coordinate 86,445,682 downwards.
TCCGGTTTGTACTGTTGAAGAAGGACAAAGTGAAAGAACCCATTTTGATATTCTAATTTATATTATATTCACTGATATTACAGTTATAATTAATGTATTATATGTTGAAATTCGACATAGTTATGGGGGGAAATAAAGGAAAGAATACGGGAACTATATTTTTATGTGTACCCATACCATAGTATGGTACACAAAATGTCAACGTCCGGATTTAACATTTGTCTCGCTCACTCATGACATATTTTTCGGTATCCACTCAAAAACACTAGATATCCTCTATATAATACAAATATTTGAAATTTTAAATATTATGCTATAAAATATTCTGCATATTTAACAATGTTGCTTAAAATCCTGTCAAATATGTTATAACTTTTGTTATTAAAAAGTACAAGCTTTAAAATGTTCCCTTCCGCTGCCTATCATTTTCTTTCTTTTATGATACAGTTACATTCCAATGACTGATGATGGCGAATCTTATGTGAAAACTACTGATGACGACAAGTCAATGCCCACAGATGACGGAGAATCTTATGTTCGGACAGACGACGAAAGCTTCATGAAAACTGATGACGATGATAATGAGCTTTATGATAACACTCCAAAGGTGGGTGATATTAGATATATACCGGCACCATCCTACAGCGTTTGTGCTGCTGGTGTTAACTAGAATTAAACGCTTAGTGTAGCCACTCACCATGTCATTAATCAGGGGTCCGGAGCCAGTCAGTATGCTAGAAACGATGGTTTGATGTCAGGAAGGATGAGATAGCACTACGTGGGTTACTGTTTGTGTAGTAGGCATGTCGCTCACTCAGGGCTAATCATTCTACAGGCTAAAGCTATATACCAATGGCATCCCATGACAATGACAACTGAGTCAGGAATATGCCTTTATTATTAATTAAACAAAACAAAAATATCTTCCCAAAGTTTCATCTCATTCTGATTACCACATCTAAAGATATACTCAAAAATATCAGAGGGAAACCTTTTTTTTAGGTGTTTATGTATGAAAAACAAACAGCTAATAAACAAGGCGTGAGTATAAATGGATGTTTAGCATCAATCTTCTGTTTCTTTTTAGGAATTAGCTTCAATGACATCCAGTAGGTACAGTACTGATGATGGGAGTTTTTTACACACAGATGATGAATCGTATATACGCACTGATGATGAGGAAGGTGGAAATGCATCAGAATGGGAGGAGTCACTGAGGCGGTGGGTGAACCGGTGACACCTCCTTGCCAAATGTCTCCAGATTATTGTGATATAATATAGTGTCAAATTTATTAACAAATGCTGTCCAAATTATACTCTATGCTGGGCTTAGATTATCATCCCGGCAATCACTGCCAGGTAAACGCATACAGTAATGCCCTAAATAATTGACTCCTTAACCACAGCAGAATTATGGGTAATATTATGGAAATATAGCTTGTTTCCATTCTTCGGAAAGCTCTCAGTGAAAGCTTTCCGATGAATGGCAACAAGCCATATTTCCAACTAAATCCTGAAAAATTACCCATAATTCTGCTGTAGTTAAGGAGTCGATTATTTGGGGCATTCCTATAGCTTTGTTTCAATCCAAAACTTTCTGTGTTAACCCTTTCATGACGTGAGATGTGCTGGTGCAGCATTAAAGATCCTGTGCTGGTGCATTCTCTTGTATATGCGAGTTTCCCATAGGGAGCCTCGCATAAAAAAGAGAATGCACTGGCTTAGAAGGTCAAGGTACATATTGTTTGGCCAATGCATTCTTTTATATATGCGAGGCTCCCTATGGGAGATTCACATATATAAGATGTCACAGGGATTATGGAAAATCAATGTATGGTTGAGGGGGGTGTAACAAGTCATAAAAATTTAGGGTCGACGTACATTAGGCTTAAAATTTAATTTAATTTTGTATTTATTTTTTTATTTGACATGTTCATATGGCTCATGTCATAAAATTTTATTTCTAAGATTGAGCTGAAATTTCTTTTGTGTTTGTATATTAAACTGTAATAATATCACAGTGCTCTGACTGAGTAATCAACCCGTTCTGAGTGTTGTTATTTTGTCTAGAAATGAGTGGTGTCCATGTGTCTTGCCATCCACCTGTCTGTCCGTTTGAAACGTTTATTGCCCAGATGATAACTTGAATAGTATTCGACAGAATTTAATGAAACTTGGTATGTGGCCTAAAAGTTAGAATTTGGGTTCAGTCTAACTATTTCTGACTGAATTATGCCCTTTATCAACTAGAATTTGCCGATTATTTTGTTGTCCAGATGATAAATCAGGTTATTAATAACAGTTTAATAGCTTTCAAATTCAGTATGTGGATTAATCACTTGAAAACTTTAGGTTAAATTTGAATTTGGGTTCGGTCGGACCATTTCTGGAGTTATGGAATTTTTCGACTTAGAATTTGCCAATTATTTTGTTATCCAGATGATAACTTCAATAGTATTTGACATAATTTTATGTCTTATTTTTATGTCTTTGTTTGAGAAAGTCCCCATCAAGTTTGAATATGGGTCCGGTCCGACCATTTCTGACTTTTCGACAAACATAGACACAGTTGGAAGCAAAGTTTGATTTAATGATTGTTCCAAGAATCAAATGTTTCGTTTCTAAATAAGCCACCTGTCAAATAAAAGCATCCTTATTCAGGGGACATGAGAACTAACGGCTTTTTTTTATGTTGAATATTTAATAAAAAGGTTCTAAATATTTTCTTGATATTAATGAAAAAAACTTCAGAGTAATGGGTTTTAACTTCTTAGTAAGGAGTTTAAAATAGGGTCATTAGGGAAACCCTAACCACCAATATTTGATTCTTTGTCCTAATCATGCTGTGTATCGACATTGCTTGGTCAGTTTAATATGCACTCTGCAAGATATCGACAGCATTGGTTTCCACCATAGGAATGTTTAACCTCTTCACTGCTAAATGATGTCATGACATTGTTAGCTGGTCCGTTGAAGTTATGATCATTTTCTAGAGGGAATAACATAATGTGAATATCATGAAAACCCTACATCTGACTCTATTGAAAGGCTATTATCATTTACAATCCTGGAACATCATACACTATTTCAAACATCGAGATATAATAGTTCTGATGCACAAATCGCTCGAGTCCCAGTTATTAATAATGGCCGACTGCTATTGTGCTGAAATACTCAGTGCAGACTTTTATTATATGCTCTACAGTGAAATATAGCTATTAACAGTCGGGGAAAATAAATGGCGTATCAATCACTTGTCCCAGCGAGCTAATACCAAAATGTTATTTGCTTTCGTATTATAGCCTTCATTACATTGCTATCGATGATGTAAATGAAGCCATATGCTTTTAAGATGGCGATAGTCCATACTCATCTCTTATGGGAATGCACGTTACAGAGCAATATCGATCTTCGTGTAGTGTTTTATCTATGAGTCAGAGACGAGTCAATCAGTTGGCGATCAGCTGATTCGTTTCTGTCTACATTTAATTTGGCAAAACAATCGCCTGAGAGAAAAATTTTGAAATTGAAATAACAAAACCACATATAATAAAAAGGAAACCTATGACTTTTGACTGAACATGACATCATTCCTGGGTACAAAGCAAATATCGATTTTTCACTCACAGCAAGCCGCTCGTGGAAAATCAGTATTTGGTTGTATCCACTCATGATAAATTTCGTAGGTATAGGTATCCTCTATATAGCAGCCAAGAGGTTAAAGTGATGTGAAACACTCCGGTAGGGTGATCAAATATAAATGGAGAATAATCTTGCTCAAAATAGTATTTTTTTAAAATGTTATATCCAAATTGACAACAAACACCGTCATTCTTATACATTAATTAAATACAGTGACTCTCGATGGCGAAATCATTTTCATTATCTTATCGCAGATAGTAGCGTCCCGAAGCGAGAAGTAAATATTTACAATTGCGCATAGTTCAAACGATGTTTTCTATGGAGTGGTAAGGTCGATTTGTTTGAAATTTTCGGCGATGTCACTAGAATGCTATATTCCTCCAGTTGGCATAGCGCCTGAATAGTAACTTATTAGTTTCACACATCCGAATAAGTACATAATGTCTTTAATATTCCATCTGCCTGATTATTACGTATATATTATGTATGATTATATGAAATGTTTAATTCTAAACATCAGTTGTCTGACCTAACACCATTTGCTGTTATAGGTCTCTAACATTCTTTACATGTGGGATAACTTGTTACTGAAAGCTCAGAATTATGGAACAGACTGACATGTGGTGTAAGGACGTTTGTTCAGTAATAGGTGTGTAATAAATGTTGAGATGCATGGTTCCCGGTCAAGCCTGCAATAGTTTGTCTGTCATTTGCAGAATGAGGTCCCCAGAGGGTGAATTTAGTCACGCTATCCCGCACAGTGGGCTTGCATCACCAAATTCACCCTCTGGGACCTCATTAAGCTTAGGCCTCATCTTCTGGGAAGTGTCTATAGTCTCAAATTAATAGTTTTTAGTTACTTTTTCCCTTCTGGAAAGTTTCTATATCCCCTAATTTGCAAAAGAAAAAAACATATTCGAGGTGACTAATGGGTGAACATCACCAACTTCAACTGAGGAACTTCAATCTGATCCTAGGTCTCCCATAGCAGTTGAGTCCTGAGCAGAATTAGGTACCGAGAGGGTGAATTTGATGATGCTAGACTGCCGTGCGTATTAGCCTCACTAAATTCATCCTCAAGGGACCTCATTCTGTAAATAACAGGCACACTATTTGCAGGCTTGTACCCTGATGAATGTTTCATTATTTTCTGCATCCAAAGTTCTTGCTATTCAATCAGTGGTTGTGACCATACTAAACATCTCATGCTGTATATCTATCTGTATGTCTGTAATCTGAGAAGTTCATCTTTTTTATCAGTTATTAGTCTCCACCAGTCACCATGTTTTGATTCTAGTATTTTCCCAAATAATATCTTCCCATCAATAATGACATCTCAAATGCTGCTTTGTTTACAGTACATTTGTTTCCATAGTAAGAGCACTGTCAACTGATTATGTTAGTTAAATAAAATGAGGGAAATAATATTTAAAATATAAATATACAGTAATGCTTTAATTAATCGACTTCTTAACCACAACATAATTATGGGTAACTTTTCAGGATTTAGTCGGAAATATGGCTTGTTGCCATTCTACGGAAAGCTCTCAGCGAGAGATTTCTGATGAATGGCAACAAGCCATATTTCCGACTATAAAATCCTGAAAATTTACCCTTAATTATGCTGTGGTTAAGAAGTCGATTAATTAGAGCATTACTGTAGTAGTGATACAAGATGAACATTAAAGGGGAACTGACACTAAATCAGGTCATTTATGGGACCATCTCCTTTTATACTCAACAGAATATATGTAATTAATGAATAAATTTGAGCCATGTATTAGTGCAAAATACACTCATGAGCTCTAATTTTAATTAATTTAATATATTCTGTTGAGAATGTAAGATGGTCCCATAAATGACCGGCTTCAGTGTACAATCCCCCTTTAACATTGGAGTTATGTGTAAGGCATTTTAAAGCCACCTGCTTGTTTGCGCTCCAAATTACACCTAATAATATTTGCTTTTGAATACCTATCTGTGAGCATTATAAGTCCCAGAAGGATGCATTGAAGTCATCAAAATTACAACTTACCCCTAGAAAATCGTGCGCCATTTGTATTCATTGAATTTGTGGAATCAGAATCAGAAAAACACACGACTGTCTGGAAAAGTTATATTGCGTTATCTTAACATAAGACTATTTAAAAACTATAATGCACTTCTTTCTCTTTATTTTAATCATCAAAATTATGTAGTACATGTACCATAAATGTGTTTCGACAGCTCCAGATTATATTCCCATGATCAACAGGTACAATTTTTAATCTGCAGAGTAAGCTTCTATTAATGGGGGGGGGGGGGGGAGAGATTCTGCTGATAAAAAATTCAATCACAAACCTATTTAATCTGACTATTAACTATAGCTTATTCATCTCTATACTTTTTTTTATCAGAAGCCTTCTCTATCCAAATATATGGTAAGGTATAGTAATGCCCTAAATAATCGACTCCTTAACCACAGCAGAATTATGGGTAATTTTTCAGGATTTAGTCGGAAGTATGGCTTGTTGCCATTCATCGGAAAGCTCTGTGAGAGCTTTCCGATGAATGGCAACAAGCCATTTTTCCGACTAAATCCTGAAAAATTACCCATAATTCTGCTGTGGTTAAGGAGTCAATTATTTAGGGCATTACTGTATAAAAGTTAATTATTAGAGAGGTTTTGCAAAAATCACAATTACAGTTACGAGAAGGTTGGCCTCAATAGCCACCGTCATTTACTGGGCATGGAAAATTAGCTCGTTCATAAAGGAGGCATAACACTGCTCTTTCAAACTCAATCTCAAACCAAGCCTTGAAATAGTGTGTCTGTCATTTGCAGTGAGGACCCCAGAGGGTGAATTTAGTGATGCTACCCCCGCCTAGCGGGCTAGCATCACCAAATTCACCCTCTGGGACCTCATTCTGCTTACACCTCAGCAGAATGAGGTCCCCAGAGGGTGAATTTGGTGATGCTAGCCCGCTATGCGGGGTAGCATCACTAAATTCACCCTCTGGGGACCTCATTCTGCAAATGACAGACACGCTATTTCAAGGCTTGCTCACATGCTTACTAATAATAGATTTCTGTTTGCATCTTCTAAACTATATGTATGTGGAATATTAGGCAGCATCGCTTCCATGTGATCAAGTTTTTTGAGAAGTGAGAAGTTTATATAGGAACAAGGACAGACGTCCTTCCTGATGAAGCGTTTTCTCTGGATGTTCAATGAATGTTATGCCCAGGAACACTAACTCAATTATAACTGTCATTGTAAATTTTGAGAAACCTCTCTGCTTATTCTAGAATATGATTAGTATTTATACCCCCACTATTAACCCTTCCATGACTGGAGCTTCCTGAAATTTTGTGAAAACCATGTGCCAATGCATTCTCTTTATATGCGAGTCTGCCATAGGGAGCCTTGTATATATAAGAGAATGCATTGGCCAAACAATATTTACCTTGACCTTGTAAGCCAGTGCATTCTCTTGTATATGCGAGGCTCCTATGGGAGACTCGCATATATAAGAGAATGCAATGGACAGGATATTTAATGTTTAATGTTGCACCAATGCTCCTGTCATGAAAGAGTTAATGGGGGCATACTGAATTGACTGCATCAGTCCGTCAGTCTGGGCATATATCACGGCCTTGGGTTATCATATCTGAATGAAATTTGGTATGGAGGTTTGCCATCACGACTTCTTTCAAAAGAGGGGCAAATGACGTTAACATATTCCGTTCTAGAGTTATCCTTCTTCAGTTATCGGGAAATGTGGGTCTTTTTGTCCATCTGCGCAGATATTTCAGTCATGGGTTATCGGATCTGAATGAAGGACTACTTTCAAAAGAGTGCCCAATGATGTTGTTTGCATTTTCACTTTGCCTAAGTTATCAACCTCAGTTTGTCAATATTTCACGATTTTGGTCCAAACAGCTTGATAACTCAAACAAAATGAACCCTGATTTCAATAATTATTGGTATTCAAGTTCATTGCAAAAATATCTTAAATCAGTCCGCAAACCAGGTTTATCGCAATTTTGTTGCTATTCGTTTGTCAATTTTTCACGATCTTTGTCCATCCGGCTCTTTTGCTGATGTTTTTTTACCATTATTTGAATGAATGATATGGAGGAGAGAATTGGAGAGGTCCCTCTCAGCTGATGGCATTGGCGATGCCCAACTTTGAATTTGTACTGTTGGGGTGTATAACCTCTTGTTTCATCTAGCCTATTAAAAATGGATGAGTGAATGGATGGTAATTACTACAGTAATGCCCTAAATAATTAACCCCTTAACCACAGCAGAATTATGAGTAACTTTTCAGGATTTAGTCGGATATATGGCTTGTTGCCATTCATTGGAAAGCTCTGTGAGAGCTTTCATATGAATGGCAACAAGCCATATTTCCGACTAAATCCTGAAAAGTTACCCATAATTCTGCTGTGGTTAAGGGGCCGATTACTTAGGGCATTACTGTACATCACAAAATGATGCTTGATACCCAATGTGATCTTTCACAAAGGTTGTGCTTGAGATTAGCCCTTTCATGATGGGAGCTGCACTGTGCAGCATCAAAGATCCTGTGAGGCTTTGACAGTGCATTCTCTTATATGTGCGAGAATGCACTGGCTTACAAGGGCAAGGTAAATATTGTTAGGCCAATGTATTCTCTTATATATGCGAGGCTGCCTGTGGGAGACTCGCATATATAAGAGGATGCAATGGCAGTGTTTTCAAAAAATTTCAGGAAACTCCAGTCATGAAAGCGTTAAAGCCTGAATTGTTGATCCAGTTTATTGTTATTTTAGTCCAGAAAGTTGTTAAACATTATTTGTCACTTCTCTATTTAGGATTTCTTGTATAATTGATAGCTATCCTTGTGATCTTACTAGCGTTGTGAATCATCAAACCTAAGGCTTAATATACAGTAATGCTCTAAATAATCAACTCCTTAACCACAGCAGAATTATGAGTAACTTTTCAGGATTTAGTTGGAAATATGGCTGGTTGCCATTCATCGGAAAGCTCTCAGTGAGAGCTTTCCGATGAATGGCAACAAGCCATATTTCCGACTAAATCCTGAAAAGTTATCTATAATTCTGCTGTGGTTGAGGAGTCGATTATTTAGAACATTACAATGTTCACACAGCTGGCAAAATTTCCTGACAAATTGTTATGTATTTCTGCACCAATGGTTCTATTTATTGCACAATTGTCAGTGTACGTTTCCTCAATTTATGTATCACTTATTTGAGCTATTAAATGCTATGAGTGATTTTTCAATTGATTAATTTTGGGCACATGCCAGTATGACTTATATTACCATGTATTAAATGATGCAAATGGATTTTTATAAGTGGTTTGTCTTTCATATCTCAGCACATTGTAAACAGCCATCTGAATTGCTTCAAAAATTGCAAGGAAAATTTGCCAGTTTGTGAACATAGCCTAATTCTCCACAAATCACTGAGGCATTTTTGAGTTTCTGCTTGTAGCTTGTGACTTCTTTCAGCTTGCATGATTAATATCTCTGGTAATGAGCATCAAGCATTTTGTGTGTACCATTTGATAACCCCTTAAGGGGTGGTAAGCTATGAGGAGTACCGAATGTTTCTGCGAGATCGCTTGACATTTCTGTTCTAAAAATAACCCACAATACTTTTACGAAAATGTTGTGTATTATAACAGAAACAAGAGCATGCCGTCGGGGCGTGGCATAATATGCCCATTTCTGGAGTAGAGTGGGGCAAGGTTTAATTCATTTGTTTGAAACCTTTGACTTAAGACGAAATAATAACAAAAATAGAACACAGTAACTTCAAGTGTGGTATTTTTTACTGAAAAATTCACATAGCAAATTTTTTTTTATCAATCAGAAACCTCAAAATATAAACAGTTATCATCTGGAAACCGCATATCGGGTAACTTGATCTGTATTTTGGTGTGGTAAACTAACATACCAAATTTGGTTCATTTCACTTGATTCAATCTAAAGTTATCATCCGGAAACCAAAAGCGGACGGACGACGGACAACCCATTTACATAATACGACCGTTTTTTCAAACGGGCGTATAAAAATTGAAATAAAATAAGTATTAATTGATAGAAATGTTTCCGGACAGGTGTCTTTGATTTATATTTATTATTTTAAATGCGCTATCTTCAGATGAACATCGGCCCTTAATATATTTTTTGTCTGAAGTTACATGCAGGAACTCTCTCTTGTGTTAATCATGCTATATCACTCCTTTTGAATTTCTTCTTCATTTTGATAACCCTTTTGTTATGATAATCCATTTATTTTTCAAATGATTTCCTAATTTTTACTTGGGGAATTTGTTTTTATTGCATGATAATCTTTGTAACAGGCAGATCTCGTGTGCAATGCCACTATCTGATCCTTTTAATATGTGATGTACATTGTATGCACTGATAATAAATTTCAACTTATGCTTTCCACATATTAAAGTGATGTGTAACACGCCACAAATATAATCATGCCAAAATTTGATAAGTCAAAATAGAGAGAAAACAACGCCATTGTTATAAAAGAATTAAATGCAGTGACTATTGTTGTCAAAGTCATATGTTCATCCCAAACTCTGTGAGAGCTTTTGAATGGCAACAAGCCATATTTCCGACTAAATCCTGAAAAATTACCCATAATTCTGCTGTGGTCAAGGAGTCGATTATTTAGGGCATTACTGTTGCTGATTGCTATATTCTTTCAGATCCTTACTATACTAAATACCGGTACTCATAACAAACAACCGTGGGGAGGGGATAATATTTTAGAAGTCTCGATAATCTGCAATAAGTAAGATATCTTTCAGGAAAGTGATCCTCATTCTGGTAGATTTAGCATTCTTTATTATAAATCATATTTTTCTGTATGGTGATTGGGTTTTATGTCCAGATAGATCTGACGTCTCAGTGCATTTCATTTTCTTGAAATTCTTTATCTTCTCTTTGAAATGTTTTCAACAAACTTCTAATATGTTACATTGCATTTGTTTATATTTTCTATAGTTTTTGCCAATTGTCACATTTCTCATTAAATCATATCACTGTTGAAATCTCTCATATTGTTGATGTTATATGATACATTATTTACTGTGAACTGATATACCACCATTAAAATTTAACTAACTAGTTTTTCTCTTTCTCATATTGGGGTTGGCGAGAATTTTTTTTACCCCTTTTCTACTGATATTTGGCTGCAGCATATAAATTGCTTTATTTTACTTATCCATACCGCTTACTGCTTCCATTACTTTACATAAAGCCTGCTCTGCAGTTAGCCCATCATGAATACTAATATTAATAAAAGGTCGGCCGACAACGTGGCAAGTCGATGCCACTTTGTTAGAACATGTCAACATTTAAAAAAATTTCTTTAAGTCGAAAGGGTTAATAATTCCGTAAAAAAATAATTTTTCTGTCATCTATATACTATATACATGTTGCACATCTCCAATATGTGGGTAACAATAGTCTGAAGTTGCAAATATCTACGATCAAAACTGTAGGAGGAGTTGATTACACCATGAAGGTACCCTCATACAGAAAGTTATAAAAAATGTTTTTCAAAGTCGAAAGGCCCATAACTCTGGGAAAAATCATTGGATCAAACTCAAATTCGAACTTGACCTGTATTTTGATATGAACGACCCACAAAAAAACAGTATTTCCAATTAAACAATCCAAACTTGAGTTAACATCTGGAAACCAAAGAAAAAACAAGAATTGAATTTTCTAAGTCGAAAAGCCCATAACTCTGCGAAAAATCATCGGATCAAATTCGAACTTGACCTGTATTTTGATATCAATGACTCACAAAAAAACTCACAGAATTTTAAATTGAACAGTCAAAACTTGAGTTATCCGGATACCAAAGAAGTAAAATTGAATTTTCTAAGTCGAAAAAAGTCCATAACTCTAGGAAAAATCATCGGATCAAATTCGAACTCAACCTGTATATTGATATGACTGATCCACATTAAATTATTTGCAATTAAAGGATCCAAACTTGAGATATCTGGAAACCGAAAAAGTGAGAAATTTTCTAAGTAGAAAAAAAATGAAAAAAGGGAAATAACTCCATAAAAGAATATCGGATGAAACCCAGAATTGCAGAGCACCTTTGTTCTTGGTTGAGACACAGGGACTTTGTAGAAAATATATTTATAAAATATACATAAACAATACGACAAGGGGAGACACCTGTCGGCACCCAAAAACCACAGTACCGTTGAATTCCGACTCGCAACACCGATTTTGGTCGTGTAAACGGCAATTTCGCGTATATTTCGACTAACAAATGTGATAGAAGCTCTCCTTACCTTGTTATATCATCAGAATAACCGTTTAAACGTGTTTTACAACTTTGAGGTGGGATAAAATCACCTTGCTTGACCATCAACATGCAGGGGAAATAACTCTATCTATCATACCACAATTGGTCTCTCAGAATAGGTCCCTCTATAAGGCGGTGTATAAAAGAAATGGTAACATTTCAACCTCGCAGATCAAGACTATCTTATATCATGTTCAACAACAATTTTAACATTTACAAGTATGCAATAATATATAATATAATAATATATAATAAAATATGTAATTTAATGAGACCAATAATTTAGTAGTTTACAAATTATGAATGGAGAGCTCCTAACACAAATGGTTACAATACACCAAATGATTTACATAGGCCTCAGTGTTAACAAATCCCGCTGGCCTATATTCGCTGCAAAGCTTTGACCTGCACGAGTATTTGAAATTAAAGAACGTCCTTTTAGACACACAGAAATGTGCAAAAAAGTACTTGTTAACATGGTAGATCACACTGGAGCTTGACAAACGTCACACTACCCTTAAAATTGTGAAAAAAATGACATCGAAAAAAACACAAACACCTCCCATAAATTATTCGCCACTTGCACAGCCATAACCATTTACCATGTGGTTATATTTGATGTTTCTCGACGGGAAATACATCTGTGCATTTTTTCGTGCACTTTTCATCCATGTATCATTGACCATTCAGCTGCCAGAATTTTTTTTATGCTGATCCTAGCTTGGGGGTCCCAGGGGAAATCACTCTACTAATTTGTATTTGGTGTATTGTAACCAAATGAAGGACCTCAGAACAGAACTGTGTAGTTTACTGTGTCACGTTGCATTAATAAAATATTACATATGTACTTGTTCGGGTATGTGAAACTGAACAGATAGTATTCAGGAGCTATACCAACTGTAGGAATTTAGCATTCTACGAAGATCACCAGTAATCTGAAGCAAATGGACTGTACCACTCCATAGACAACGCGGCGATAAACTGACGAAAGTGATTTCGCCATCGAGAGTCACTGCATTCAATTAATATATAAGAATGATGGTGTTTATTGTCAATTTGGATATAATATTTGTAAAAAATACCTACTTTGAACAAGATTAATCTACATTTTTAATAGATCACCCTACTGGAGTGATCACATCACTTTAAAAACATGGAGCAGAGCCTGGCAGAGGCGACTAAAACGACATGCAGTTACATTCATGGTGATGCACTCTGGTGTGATACCAGCAGGCAATAACTTATATGACCGAATACCGTATATTAGTCTCCAATATTGTCATTGATGATGTCGCTTACTGATTTAGACTGAAGTTTCGATTGTTTATCTTTCTCCACATTGGGACTTTCATGCATTAATTCTGCGAGTTTTAATAATATTTGGTGAACCAAATTGACGTAGAAGTGTAATAAATAGAGTAATCAATTAGTTCCGAGAATTACGTTAAATAATTCGCTCGAGGCATGAGACGTTTGGGTAAGAAACGCGCACTCGTTTCTTGCCGACGTCTCTCGCCTCTCGTGAATTATTTAACGTAATTCTCGGAACCAATTTATTACTCTCTATATATTTGATGCAACTCAAGCATTTATACTAACTAGCAATCGATTTCGTTGTTTGCCAATTGTATTTCTGATTCATAATAAGTACCTGCTTGAATTTGATAATCTTCAGAGACACAAATCGATATACATGTAGCTAACAATGTGGTAACAATTTCAGTAACTTTTTTTGCACAAAAAGCCATACAAAGTTATTGTCATTGTGATAAATCCACTCTACACATAGTTCTAATTTTTCATATATAACACCATATCATGCATAAGATAATTGATCATTGCAAATATATGTGCTAATTGTTTTTTCTCTCTTCTACCCAACTGTAATCCATCAGTTCATTAATCTTCTCATCATGCTCTTTATCCCTTTAGCTTAATCTACTCTTCCACTTCTCACTGACCACTATATGTAATCTGTTCTTTTCTGAGGAGATGGCTCTATATACGCATCTGATGCTTGTTGTCAAATCATCTTCCTCCCTTCTAGTCTCATGTGAGCCTATGCATAGGCCTACATGTGTCATGTTTTATAATTATATGTTTTTGGGAAGAAAATCACAGGTAAGAATATTTTAGATATAACAAAACGTTCAAATCAAAATATAATATAAACTAGTATACACTTTAATTACAACTTAAAATGTTGTATTATGATAATAAAATAACATACAACAGAAAAATATATTTTAACATCCAAACGTTACAGTGTCTTTTGTGAGGTCCTTCCTTTGTGTGAGGAACACTCCATTCACAATGTGCAATCTACTGAAATATTAGTCTCGTTAAATTATGTAGCATACCTGTAAATGTTAAAATTGTCATGTTGAACATGATATAAGATAGTCTTGATCTGCGAGGTTGAAATGTTACCATTTCTTTTATACACCGCCTTATAGAGGGACCTATTCTGAGAGACCAATTGTGGTATGATAGATAGAGTTATTTCCCCTGCATGTTGATGGTCAAGCAAGGTGATTTTATCCCACCTCAAAGTTGTAAAACACGTTTAAACGGATATTCTGATGATCTAACAAGGTAAGGAGAGCTTCTATCACATTTGTTAGACGAAATATACGCGAAATTGCCGTTTACACGACCAAAATCGGTGTTGCTAGTCGGAATTCAACGCTACTGTGGTTTTTGGGTGCCGACAGGTGTCTCCCCTTGTCGTATTGTTTATGTATATTTTATAAATATATTTTCTACAAAGTCCCTGTGGGTTGAGACACCTACATACCAAATCGGATGATCATTACCGGAGTTATAACCCCGCACAGACGGGACGCACGGACGGACGGGGCCGATTACAATAGTCCCCCCGAAAAAATTTCGGGGGACAATAAATGTATTGGCGCAATCAAAGAAACAATTTAAAGGTGAACTGTGCACTAAATCTGGCCATTTATGGGACCATCTCCTATTGTACTCAACAGAATATATGCTGTATAATGAATGAATTTGAGTCATGGATCAGTGCAAAATACACTCATATGCTCCACGAATGGTGCAAACAGCATGGTAATTATAATGGAAATGAGTTTGTGAGTTGGAGTCATAAAATAATTTTCATAATATTACCATGTTGTTTGCACTGTTCATAGATCACACAAGTGTATTTTGCACTGATCCATGCAGATACATGACTCAATTTCATTCATTTGTTGCATATATTCTGTTGAGTATAAAATGAGATGGTCCCATAAATGGCCGGATTTAGTGTACAGTCCCCCTTTAAAGTCGCCGTCGCGAAAATTCTCAATATATGTTCATTTATTCATATTTGTATCAAGTTATGCACACTTATTTAAGAAAACAATCCCCCGCTGTCTGAAAGATACGAGTGTTTACGACTGTGTGTGTCTGGATGATAGCCTGATGCCTCACCTCATTATCTATTTTGATGGAAACAGTTATTTGCGAGAAAGCGTGTGACGTATTCAAGGACCTTGGGTATTTCTCACAGAATGGCTGACACTGACAGAAACATTTTTTGCGATCTGATTGTTCCTCGTCTGATTCGTCAGCAGAAGACACTTTAAATTTGACAACGGGAGCGTACATGCACGAGCCGCAATTACCACAAAAGTACCATGGTGTGAGACCACCAAACGATCCAGACCTTGGATGGCGAAGAGATGAAAATCGCGTACGAAAATGGTGAGTCACTGAGCGTCTCTTATTAAAAATATCGCAGTCACTGGCAAAACATGTGAAAATAAAATTGATGTAAATACTAGCTAAAACACCGTTTATACGAGCGGACATGTGTAATAATCATTACGCATACTCAATACATCGAAATATGAAATATAATTCAAGGAAAAGTTGTGTGTCTGTCGAAATGTTAGTCTAAAAATATACCAGTAGTATTTTTTTTACTAAAAATGTCAATTTTTTTATGTATTGAAATTCTGGACTCGACCAGTGCCAGTCCATGGCTGCTCACGGATTGACATTGGATTCAGCTATTAGTATCAGCACTATGACAATCAGAGACAGTGTTTGCACTGGCTAAAATAATAAATAATAATTTGCCAAAAAATTAGCTAAATTTGTGACATTGTCCAAGAAAAAAAAAGTGTCTTGAAAGTTGAATATTCAACATGTTAATTGTTGTCTCGACACATCTTGAGATCCTGACATGCGCATCTCAAGCTCTGAACATATTACTAGTATCTCGCGATATTATATTGAGATCTCTGCATATTTTCTTGAGATCTTGCCGTATGATCTCGAGAAAATATGTTAATATCTCAAGATTCTTTTCTCGAAATCTCGAGAGAGTCGAGATAATATCTTGGTGTGGATATTTTCTATAACAGTATATGGTACATTGTATATCATTTTGAAGACAGATTCATTGTGGTCCAAGTGAGATGATTAATCATATTCATGGGTTCACATGACTGTCGGGGTACTATACATGTACATGTAGTATGTCTTTTGAATGAAAATCTGTTACGGTACTGGTATAGAAGAGCAACAGGAGGTATCTCGGATTCTCGGTCCAAAACAGCATCAACCCAACCAATTTCCCAAGCTGTTGTGGACTGAGTAGACTTGGTCTATACATGCCAATGTATGCTATTTCGGAATATATAGTCATGAAACGGAAAGAAATTAACTTTCCAAGAAAAAGTTGTTTGAGTCAGTATTTGGGGCAGGAGAAAGATACCCGGGTTTATTATTGCCCCCAATCCCCAACCGAGCAGCTACTTATGACAATGAAAGTGTCAATGACACTGTAGCTCAACTTAGGTAGGGGAATAATTTAATGGTTGACAGTAAATGGAGGAATAGGAAAGGTGCTAATTGAAATGTCTAACCTGCGCCAAAGGATTTAGTGATGCAAAGAGTAAAATACAAGATGGCTGCTGGCGGCCATGTTTTTTGGCCAATTGACCCCAAAAGGACTCGTTCCCATCTACGTGTCATTGTTAACATCCATGACAAATTTTATGAAGATCTGACCAAAGCTACGACCTACAAACTTCATGATGATCAGACGAACAGTACGACCTGCAGACCACGCCAATGGATTGAATTTTAAAATCCAAAATGGCCCGCGCGAAAGGATTTAGTCATGCAAAGAGTAAAATCCAAGATGGCTGCTGGCGGCCATGTTTTTGGACAGAATGACCCCAAAACGACTCGTTCCCATCTACATGTCATTGTTATCATCCATGACAAATTTCATGACCATCTGACCAAAGCTACGACCTGTAGCCCGCACCAAAGGATTTAGTCATGCAAAGAGTAAAATCCAAGATAGCTACTGGCGGCCATGTTTTTTGGCCGAATGACCCCAAAATCACTCGTTCCCATCTACATATCATTATTAACATCCATGACAAATTTCATAAAGATTAGACCAAGGTACAAGCTGTAGCCCGCGCAAAAGGATGTAGTCATGCAAAGAGTAAAATCCAAGATGGCTGCTGGCGGCCATGTTTTTTGGCCGAACGACTCCAAAATGACTCGTTCCCATCTACATGTCATTGTTAACATCCATGACAAATTTCATGAACTTCCGACCAACGCAACGACCTGTAGCCCGCGTCAAAGGATTTAGTCATGCAAAGAGTAAAATCCAAGATGGCTGCTGGTGGCCATGTTTTTTGGCCGAACGACCCCAAAATCACTCGTTCCCATCTACATGTCAATATTAACATCCATGACAAATTTCATGATGATCAGACGAACAGTACGACCTGTAGCTCGCGCCAATGGATTGAATCTTTAAATCCAAGATGGCTGCCAGTGGCCATGTTTTTTGGCCGAATGACCCCAAAATCACTCGTTCCCATCTACATGTCAATGTCAACATTCATGACAAATTTCATAAAGATTAGACCAAGGTACAACCTGTAGCCAGCGCCAAAGGATTTAGTCATGCAAAGAGTAAAATCCAAGATGGCTGCTGGCGGCCATGTTTTTCGGCCGAACGACCCCAAAATGACTCGTTCACATCTACATGTCATTGTTAACACCCATGACAAATTTCATGATCTTCCGATAAAAGCTACGACCTGTAGCCCGCGCCAAAGGATTTAGTCATGCAAAGAGTAAAATCGAAGATGGCTGCTGGTGGCCATGTTTTTTGGCCGAACGACCCCAAAAAATGACTCGTTCCCATCTACATGTCAATATTAACATTCATGACAAATTTCATAAAGATTAGACCAAGGTACGACCTGTAGCCCGCGCCAAAGGATTTAGTCATGCAAAGAGTAAAATCCAAGATGGCTGCTGGCGGCCATGTTTTTCGGCCGAACGACCCCAAAATGACTCGTTCCCATCTACATGTCATTGTTAACATCCATGACAAATTTCATGATCTTCAGATAAAAGCTACGACCTGTAGCCCGCGCCAAAGGATTTAGTCATGCAAAGAGTAAAATCGAAGATGGCTGCTGGCGGCCATGTTTTTTGGCCGAACGACCCCAAAAAATGACTCGTTCCCATCTACATGTCAATATTAACATCCATGACAAATTTCATGATGATCAGACGAACAGTACGACATGTAGCCCGCGCCAATGGATTGAATTTTGAAATCTAAGATGGCCACCAGCAGCCATGTTTTTTGGCAGAATGACCCCACAATGATTCGTTCCCATCTACATGTCAATGTCAACATTCATCACAAATTTCATAAAGATTAGACCAAAGGTACAACCTGTAGCCCGCGCCAAAGGATTTAGTCATGCAAAGAGTAAAATCCAAGATGGCTGCTGGCGGCCATGTTTTTCGACCGAACGACCCCAAAATGACTCGTTCCCATCTACATGTCATTGTTAACATCCATGACAAATTTCATGATCTTCCGACCAAAGCTATGACCTGTAGCCCGCGCCAAAGGATTTAGTCATGCAAAGAGTAAAATCCAAGATGGCTGATGGCGGCCATGTTTTTTGGCCGAACGACCCCAAAATGATTCGTTCCCATCTACATGTCAATATTAACATCCATGACAAATTTCATGATGATCAGACGAACAGTATGACCTGTAGCCCGCGCCAATGGATTGAATTTTGAAATCTAAGATGGCCGCCAGCAGCCATGTTTTTTGGCCGAATGACCCCACAATGATTCGTTCCCATCTACATGTCAATGTCAACATTCATGACAAATTTCATAAAGATTAGACCAAAGGTACAACCTGTAGCCCGCGCCAAAGGATTTAGTCACGCAAAGAGTAAAATCCAAGATGGCTGCTGGCGGCCATGTTTTTAGGCCGAACGACTCCAAAATCACTCGTTCCCATCTACATGTCAGTGTTAACATCCATGACAGATTTCATAAACTTCCGACCAACGCAACGACCTGTAGCCCGCGCCAAAGGATTTAGTCATGCAAAGAGTAAAATCCAAGATGGCTGCTGGCAGCCATATTTTTTGGCCGAACGACCCCAAAATCACTCGTTTCCCATCTACATGTCAATATTAACATCCATGACAAATTTCATGATGATCAGACGAACAGTACGACCTGTAGCCCGCGCCAATGGATTGAATTTTGAAATCTAAGATGGCCGCCAGCAGCCATGTTTTTTGGCCGAATGACCCCACAATGATTCGTTCCCATCTACATGTCAATGTCAACATTCATGACAAATTTCATAAAGATTAGACCAAAGGTACAACCTGTAGCCCGCGCCAAAGGATTTAGTCATGCAAAGACTAAAATCCAAGATGGCTGCTGGCGGCCATGTTTTTCGACCGAACGACCCCAAAATGACTCGTTCCCATCTACATGTCATTGTTAACATCCATGACAAATTTCATGATCTTCCGACCAAAGCTATGACCTGTAGCCCGCGCCAAAGGATTTAGTCATGCAAAGAGTAAAATCCAAGATGGCTGATGGCGGCCATGTTTTTTGGCCGAACGACCCCAAAATGACTTGTTCCAATCTACATGTCAATATTAACATCCATGACAAATTTCATGATGATCAGACGAACAGTACGACCTGTAGCCCGCCAATGGATTGAATTTTGAAATCTAAGATGGCCGCCAGCAGCCATGTTTTTTTGGCCGAATGACCCCACAATGATTCGTTCCCATCTACATGTCAATGTCAACATTCATGACAAATTTCATAAAGATTAGACCAAAGGTACAACCTGTAGCCCGCGCCAAAGGATTTAGTCATGCAAAGAGTAAAATCCAAGATGGCTGCTGGCGGCCATGTTTTTTGGCCGAACGACTCCGAAATAACTCGTTCCCATCTACATGTCAGTGTTAACATCCATGACAGATTTCATAAACTTCCGACCAACGCAATGACCTGTAGCCCGCGCCAAAGGATTTAGTCATGCAAAGAGTAAAATCCAAGATGGCTGCTGGCAGCCATGTTTTTTGGCCGAACGACCCCAAAATCACTCGTTCCCATCTACATGTCATTGTTAACATCCATGACAAATTTCATGATCTACCGATCAAAGCTACGACCTGTAGCCCGCGCCAAAGGATTTAGTCATGCAAAGAGTAAAATCGAAGATGGCTGATGGCGGCCATGTTTTTTGGCCGAACGACCCCAAAATGACTCGTTCCCATCTACATGTCAATATTAACATCCATGACAAATTTCATGATGATCAGACGAACAGTATGACCTGTAGCCCGCGCCAATGGATTGAATTTTGAAATCTAAGATGGCCGCCAGCAGCCATGTTTTTTGGCCGAATGACCCCACAATGATTCGTTCCCATCTACATGTCAATGTCAACATTCATCACAAATTTCATAAAGATTAGACCAAAGGTACAACCTGTAGCCCGCGCCAAAGGATTTAGTCATGCAAAGAGTAAAATCCAAGATGGCTGCTGGCGGCCATGTTTTTTGGTCGAACAACTCCAAAATCACTCGTTTCCCATCTACATGTCAATGTTAACATCCATGACAAATTTCATAAACTTCCGACCAACGCAACGACCTGTAGCCCGCGCCAAAGGATTTAGTCATGCAAAGAGTAAAATCCAAGATGGCTGCTGGCAGCCATGTTTTTTGGCCGAACGACCCCAAAATCACTTGTTCCCATCTACATGTCATTATTAACATCCATGACAAATTTCATGATGATCAGACGAACAGCACGACCTGTAGCCCGAGCCAATGGATTGAATCTTGAAATCCAAGATGGCTGCCAGCGGCCATGTTTTTTGGCCGAATGACCCCAAAATGACTCGTTCCCATCTACATGTCAATGTCAACATTCATGACAAATTTCATAAAGATCAGACCAAAGGTACGACCTGTAGCCCGCGCCAATAGAAATTGTTGACGGACACACGCACACACGGACGACGGACGCCAAACCATGGCAATAGCTCAAACTTACAAAAGTAAGTTGAGCTAAAAATGAATTTATTATTTTATAAGTTGCTTATTTTGCTTCATACACTCATGAAAAGGCGAGAGATACTCAAGCCTCGGTATTCCCCCCTCCCACCCCAAACCCTGACTCAATGAAATTTTTCTAGATTAATTTTAATTTCTCGCCATTTCATGACTATATAAAGCGATATACCGGTACATGTAAGTGATAAATAATAAGATATTTTTGTCTCATATGCAGCTGCTGGTTTCTTTTTTGGGGGGGGGGGGAGCCGGGATATCAGGCCTGTGTAATTTCTCCCAACCCAAATCCTGACTCAATCAAAATTTTAATGGATATATAGCATTATAGGGCAATATAAGCAATAAAATAATTAGTTTATTTTTGTCATATACTCTTATGTAGATGCTGGGTGTGGGGGATATTCAGACCTGGGTATCTAATCCCCCCCTCTCCACCCAAACCCTGACTCAAACAACTTGTAACATGTTAATTTATCGCCATTTAATGACTAACATAAAAATAAATAAGCAATAAATTATTACGTGTGCATTTATATTTTGTCGCATGTTGAATTCTCGGTGGGTGTGAGCATTTGACAGACTGAAAATAGTAAAAAGGGGGGATGCACTGGGGGAGATATCATGTACACCAGGTAAACAAACTACTATAGTATATTAAGCTGTGAATCTTTAAAACAGGATATTAACAAAACTGGATAATGAAATAGATACCTGGTAAACAATTCAACAGGTATAACTTCTGATAACAAATTTGTGCGGAACTTATCCAAGATGCATGTATCCATGAGAACAAGTGGACGGACAGACGCATGCCCACTGTCATTCATCAGAACATACAGCAATGACCTAAACATTCAACCCCTTAACCACAGCAGAACTGTGGGTAACTTTTCAGGATTTAGTCCGAAATATGACTTGTTGCCTTCATGAGAGCTTTCCAATGAATCTCCACAAGCCATATTTCAAACTGAATCCTGAAACTATACCTATAATTATGATGTGGTTAAGGAGTCGATTATTTAGGGCATTACTGTATGTCGAGTTTGTTACACATTTGTCAAAGTTTGCATCAACAAAATTGAGGAATTGAATGTTAACTCTGAGTTGTTCCATAATAAATGTATTTCCCTTGTCATTTCAGGTGTTCATGCAGCCTATGTATGTGTTGAGACTACAATGTACCTGTGAGTGCAGATGTTGCCATGAGATTGAAAAAGTTGAGACCAAGCTAAAGGAAGTGAC
The DNA here is from genome assembly GCA_032622095.1 of Siphonodentalium dalli. Lineage (NCBI taxonomy): Eukaryota > Metazoa > Mollusca > Scaphopoda > Gadilida > Siphonodentaliidae > Siphonodentalium > Siphonodentalium dalli. The sequence goes on along the minus strand of CP136069.1, from coordinate 86,423,026 downwards.
AAAAGCGATTTCATAGGAAGAAGGACACTTCAAGTGTATCACAGAGACTGTCCCATTCAGGAGTGTGTGCCTGGACCCATGGCTACTTGAAGTTGCATGGTTAGGATACCAGCAACAGTGTAGTCATCCGTTTAATGGACCTCTGCACAACAAATACAGGCATATCGCATAGACAGTTCATTCGGTGGTGCTATGGCTACCATGGTTTGCATAACTGCAGACCTCTTCCATCGTGTGTTGTGAATGGCATCAGTAATTTCAGTATGCTTTCCCAAATGATGGTGGAAATTACAGGGGCTTTCGTTTGCCCGAGCTGGAGAAATGCATGAATAAATGAATGAAATCGTAATAGATTATTGTTACAATGTATCTCCCTAATCTTCATCTCCCATATATGACTGAAAATAATTTCATTCATTTGATAACGTTTGACTCTGGAATGGCCAAATTGTTTGATATTTAACTTTGTTTTTATTTAAAAAAAAATTATTTTCAAGTGACAAATTTCCCCCCACTTTTCATAGTTTGATCCTGAAATTGCCAGAAAAATGTTTTTTTTTATAATTCCCTTTTTTTTTTTATTAAAATATATTTTTTTCCAAGCGACATATTTTTTTAATCACACAATTGATTATTTGATCCTGAAATGGCGAGAAAAATGACTTGAGATTTAAATTTGTTTTTATTTAATTTCATTCTTTCAAATGTCCAGGTCTGGATAGCTACCCACAACCCAGCACCTACATGACAAATAGAGGATCTCACATGAGTTCCTATTTTATACGGAATTTATCAACCGAGTTCACTAAATTCGATTTGAGCCGAGGTTTACCGAGGCTCAAATAGAATTTAGAGGACGAGGTTGATAAATTACGTATAAAATAGGACGAGTGTGAGATACCTTTTATCACATGATCAAATAAACCCGAAGCAACGCGAAATATTCATCGAAAACAACAATCATAAACTACAGCGATCGCAAGTTATCTGAAGAACGCCGTGACGTCATCGCACGCGCTGGTATTAAACGTGTCTATTACCGATAATTATGAAACTGCTTTTATGGCCAAATTATGTGATAAAAAATTGTCTCATGGTTTCATTGCTTATTTTGCTTTATAAAGCCATCTTGGATTTTACTCTTTGTATGACTAAATCCTTTAGCACGGGCTACAGGTCCTACTTTTAGTCTGATCATCATAAAATTTGTCAAGAATGTTAATAATCACATGTAAATGGGAACGAGTCATTTTGGGGTCATTCGGCTGAAAAACATGGCCGCCAGCAGCCAACTTGGATTTTACTCTTTGTATGACTAAATCCTTTAGCACGGGCTACAGGTCGTACCTTTAGTCTGATCATCATGAAATTTGTCATGGATGATAATATTGACATGTAGATGGGAACGAGTAATTTTGGGGTCATTCGGCCAAAAAACATGGCCGCCAGCAGCCATCTTGGATTTTACACCTTGTATGACTAAATTCTTTAGCACGGGCTGCAGGTCGTACCTTTAGTCTGATCATCATAAAATTTGTCATGGATATTAACAATGACATGTAGATGGGAACGAGTAATTTTGGGGTCATTCGGCCAAAAAACATGGTCGCCAGCAGCCATCTTGGATTTTACTCTTTGTATGACTAAATCCTTTAGCACGGGCTACAGGTCCTACTTTTAGTCTGATCATCATAAAATTTGTCAAGAATGTTAATAATCACATGTAGATGGGAACGAGTCATTTTGGGGTCATTCGGTCGAAAAACATGGCCGCCAGCAGCCAACTTGGATTTTACTCTTTGTATCACTAAATCCTTTAGCACGGGCTACAGGTCGTACCTTTAGTCTGATCATCATGAAATTTGTCATGGCTGTTGATATTGGAATGTAGATGGGAACGAGTCATTTTGGGGTCATTCGGCCAAAAAACATGGTCGCCAGCAGCCATCTTGGATTTTACTCTAAATCCTTTAGCACGAGAATAATCACATGTAGATGGGAACGAGTCATTTTGGGGTCATTCGGTCAAAAAACATGGCTGCTAGCAGCCATCTTGGATTTTACTCTTTGTATGACTAAATCCTTTAGCACGGGCTACAGGTCGTACATTTAGTCTGATCATCATAAAATTTGTCATGGCTGTTGAAATTGGAATGTAGATGGGATCGAGTCATTTTGGGGTCATTCGGACAAAAAACATGGCCGCCAGCAGCCATCTTGCATTTAAAAATTTAATCCATTAGCACGGGCCACAGTTCGTACTGTTCGTCTGATCATCATGAAATTTGTCATGGATGTTAACGATGACATGTAGATGGGAACGACTCATTTTGGGGTCATTCGGCTGAAAACATGGCCGCCAGCAGCCATCTTGGATTTTACTTTTCTCTTCATGTCTATAAACTAGTATTAGACATTCAACTTTCCACATTCCTAATCGCTCTATTGACTGTAATACATTAAATTATTCCCTTTCCAAGTTGAGCTACAGTGTCATTGACACTTTCATTATGGTCGTTATTGTTGTCACATTTTTGTATATTATAATAAAAAAGAATGAGTCAGAGGAAAATTGGAAGAAAAAAACTTGAACCCCATACAATGCTGATGATGCGGCCCATTTTGGGAGGGGCTGGTGTGTTTACCCTGAACATAGATATTATATTATTTAGCATAATAACACTCCAGTATTTACTTTTTCAACTCAACGAATGGAAGAAGCCATGGTATACTGTATAGATCTGTATTTCACTGTTTGATCATATTAAAATCATTTTCACAAAGATGATACATGCAGATACGTAGACAGCATAGCCACCCAAGAAGCCCTTCTGATAGTTCAGCCAGAAACGTAATTCGTACTCTTCTTGTGGGACTTGAAAGCAGAAATCTGCGAAAGCGGTCACGTATCCCATGCATTTCATATCAACAATAGGTTGAAAGTTAATAAATTTCGAAGTTCCCGTGGACCTACATGTAGATCATGCCACGAATACCTACTCCAGCGGCACGGGAGTAGAGATTCATGGCATGATCTGCTGTGGTCCTATTCTGACAGTCACAGTGACACACGAACTTCGTCCAAATATGTACGAATTTACTCCGGAGTTGTTGGCCACGCGAATAATTCATGTCGTATTATTCAATATTTTATTACACACATAAATACATTCCGAATTCACGATTTCCAACGAAAACGAAACATGTTTGTGAACTAAAACAAAACCACGCAGAAACCGATTTCGATAACACAATGTCAACAGAATGCCGCAAGGTGCTTAATGACGTCACGGGTCAAAAATAAAATAAATTACACCCAATCTGCAGTTTGCGTTTACAGCTGTGCGCATGCCAGGGGGGTTTCCTGGAATGCGAATCGATAGCGGCTAATCTTGAGACGATTAATTTCGTTCTCAGAACGACTCTGTTGGTCTAATAAGCGGGGAAATGGGTAAAATATGAACTTTGCGACGGCGACTTTAATGCTTTGTGAAATGACAGTTTTCCTATGCAAAGGTCAAGCGTTGTGCTACAGTTATAAGATGTATTTATATAATAAATGATGTGACTTAAATGTTTTATGTGCGGTCAGGGATTTGGCATCTACTATGCTCGGCTAAATATTCTGTATGATTGAGACTTCAAATACAATGTCAGTGTTATTTATTCTTTTTATTTTTCTTTTTATTCCATTTCTTCTTTTTCTTCTCTTGAATCCTCTCCATTTTCCTCTTATTCATTTTAACAGAATGTTCATGAATTGTTTTCATCATCTTTTTCTGATCAGACTTATCGTTCTTCAAACAACTGATAGCTTCTTTCACAGTTTCTGGAAAAGAAGTGTTGAAGATGGTGAATAATTTGGTGTGTGATGGATTATTGGTTGAACAAATGGATGAACAAACAAACCAAAATAGAAAAAGACCACTCTCTAATTATCCATTTGGTAATGTTCCAACTACAGTTTTCTTAACAAACAAACAAAAAACAAATAAAAGGGCACCACACTGCTGTATCCCCTGTAAAAAGGTGACTTTTTGCTGAGGTTTATTAATTTTACTAGGGGTTTTCCTGTCAAAATGATGGGGTGATCGGGGTAGCATCACTAAATTCACACTCTGGCGAACTCGTTCTGCAAATGACAGACACACTATTTGCATGCTTCATGTGCATACCAAAGATCATTCAAATATGAACTATGACTGAGATAGAGACGTAAAGTTGTTACGGATGGATTCTCTGCTGGACTATTCCTCTGGTACAAACCCACTCTGGTATACTCATTAATATACACCTAGCGACATTTTCCCAGCGAATTTGGACTGCCACTATTTTCTGGGCCCATAATCTAATGTTCCAAGTAAATGTGCATATTAAGTCTGAGTTTAGTGTGCCTGTCATTAAATCCACCATCTGGGAACCTCATTCTGCTTTGGAAAGTTTCTTTATTACATTATATATTTCTATAGAAACTTCTTCTCATAGATTCTATTTCTTTTTTTAGTTTCTCTATATCCCCAAATTGGCAGACGATACATGGCATTATTGAGGTTCCCAGTGGGTGTACATCACAATATTCACCATTTGGGAACTTCAATCTGAGTCTATATCTCCCACAGCAGATGACTAATATTGATACCAAATGAATGACGTATGTGTACTCCATTACACATGCATAACGCGCAAAACCACTGTTTATGAATAATGAAATAATAAGTATTAGTACCTGCTAGAATCAGAAATATATGTTGTGAAATATTTCACAGCAAAAAAAATTATGTTTGTGCAGGTTGGGTTAGAGTAATTCGGGTTTAATTTATTTCTATCCTCGCCTGGATTGAGCATGGGATTTTACTTCCAACTCCAACTGAGGAGGAGGGGACACCAGAAAACAGGCATAACAATAACCACTTCAAAGACTTGATAGGATGTGCCCTTGTGGAAACGACATTGTATGTATAAGCACATTCCGTGGAATTTATCTTACCATAATTACAAAATAAACAGTCTTAATGGTCTCAAACTGCCCGTTCATTTCGGTCTGCTCATATATTAAATTTTATCAGGATTTCCACCCGGCATGTTTAATTTGGACTGCACATTTATTTGGAAAACTGGAGTAGTCCACCCATCTTATTGAAGAAAACCACATTATATTTCTGCATATCAAAGTATACCCAATTTGGCTGTCCACACCCAAAGTACTAAGTGAAATATTTGTAAGTGCATAAAATTATTCTCAATCCACCAAGACTAACAATTCTGTCAAGAAATTACATACAACACCAGACAGAACAATGCTATTTAGAAATCCTCCCCCACACTGGCCTATGAAAATACTAAACACATTTGAGTGCCACACCACCAAGATACAAGATGTATTTTTGGTACTAATGGAAAGACAGAGCCCTAAGCAAAATTCCTCAAGACCTCTCCAGAGGCAAGGGCATAATAAGAAGAGAATAGAAAAAAAGAATTTCCACTTAAGGTTTTCTATACTAAATACTCATCGACAAGTAGTTGTTTCTTGAACTTATCTGAACATTTCCCTCCAATAAATAAGGAGTCCTTCTGCACTTGTAATATCTGTCTTCTGCTTATTTTTCCTGAAAATCCCTCCAGATGAATAACAGACCATTCCAATCTCATTTTAAACTCAACAGAATAATTATGCAACAATTGAATGAATTTGAGCCATGGATTAGTGCAAAATACACTCAATTATTCTAAGAACGATGCAAACATCATGGTAATTATAATGAAAATAAATTTATGACTCCAGTCATGAACTCAATTTCATTATGATTACCATGTTGTTCGTATTGTTCATACGGTAAATGAGTGTTTTTTGCACTAATCCATGGCTCAAATTCATTCATTTGTGCATATATTCTGTTGAGTTTAGAAGGAAATGGTCCCATAAATGGCTGTACAGTCCTTTAACCCTTTATTTACTGATTGGATTCTCCCATTTAGTTTTAAAAGTATCCATTGGAATGGAATGGCCTACTATCATTATATGTAAGGTTCAGTTTTGGTAGGAATTCACTCATGCAGTATTCATCATTTTAACTATGCAGGATTAACCCTTTTTATACTAAATTAATTCTCCCATTCAGCTATAAAATATACATTGGAATGGTCTATTATTCATCTGGAGGGATTTTCAGGAAAAATAAGCAGATGACAAATAACACACTACAGAAGTCCTCTTTATTGGAGGAAAATGTTCAGATAATAAGTTCATCAAACAACTTATTATCTTCCTAAGGGATAACTACTTGTCAATGAGAATTTAGTATAGAAAACCGTAAGTGTAAACTCTATTTTTCAATTCTCTTCTTATTATGCCCTTGCCTCTGGAGAGGTCTTGAGGAATTTTGCTGAGGGCTCTGTCATCCCATTAGTACTAAAAATACATCTTGTACCTTGGTGTGACTCCAGTCATAAATTCATTTTCATTATAATTACCATGTTGTTTGCATCGTTCATAGAGCACTTGATTGTAATATGCACTAATTCATGGCTCAAATTCATTCATTTGTTGCATATATGCTGTTGAGTATAAAAGGATGTGGTCCCATAAATGGGAGAATAATTTGGGTACAGTCCCCCTTTAATGTCTGGAAAGAAATTCAACAATTCTGAATTCTCACCTGCTTGCTTGATTTGTTGGAGGCTGCCAGTTTTAGTTGGGTATTTCCCAGAAAATGACTGTGGAGCTACAGACTGTCCTAGTAACCTGCTCAAAGCTGCCTTCTTCTGTTTTATTCTGCTCTTCATCACATTCTGCTCATGACTGTCACCAACATCTTGACGACTGGTTGCAGTTAAGGATCATATAATCTCATAGAAATGATTACTCAAATTGATGTCCTCATCAGAATCAACCAGGGTTCGCGCTGGCCAGAATATTTTTCTGGCAAATTAAAAAAACTAAATATAACGGATCGTTGAGAAACCCGAAAGTAAAGCATGACATGAAAATTAATTGCAAAAGGTAAATGAAAAAGAGAATAAATCTACTCACAAAAAATAACAGATAAATATTGAGATGGAATTCTATGAGAAAATTAATACTGCAAAAGTGAATCGATGAGAGCCATAAAACCTAACAGGTCTACCTGATATTGAGTATAAATAAAAATGAGCGAATATTTGATTATTGTTGAAATCATAAAGCATTAAAGTATGGTCTATTGATTAAGTGAGGACAGACACAGTGTTAGCAGCTAATTATCAGTGTTGTTATAAGAAAGCATTGTTACTTCCGATAGATTATATTGCAGCTACCAGTTAACTCTTGACAAATCTAAGGGATTCAGTGATAACTTGTGATTGCCGACTAAAGGCTTGAAACATTTTGTCCAAAAGTTGACCAAAAAAATCTGGCCATTGGCCACAACATCATGAGCGCTGGAATAAACTAAACTCTCTCTGCAGCCACCGTCAACTTATTGCTCATTTGCACCACCAAATAACGTATGCTTAACCCTTTGATGATGGCAGCTGCACTGGTGCAACTTCAAGACCCTGTGCCAGTGAATTATCTGATATATGCGAGTCTCACACAGGGAGCCTCGCATATATAAAGAATACACTGGCTTACAAGGTAAATATTGTTAGGCCAATGCATTCTCTTATATATGTGAGGCTCCCTAATGGAGACTGACCACAAAATGACTCGTTCCCATCAAATTTCTTTACGATCCGACTAAACGTACCTGTAGACCATGCCAAAGGATTTAGTCATGCAAAGAATAAAATCCAAGATGGCTGCTGGCAGCCATGTTTTTTGGCCGAATGACCCCAAAATGACTCGTTCCCATCAACATGTCATTGTTAACATCCATGACAAATTTCATGATGATCCAACCAAAGGTACGACCTGTAGCCTGTGTCATAGGATTTAGTCATGCAAAGAGTAAAATCCAAGATGGCTGCCAGCCGCCATGTTTTTTGACCGAATGACCCCAAAATTACTCGTTCCCATTTACATGTCAATATTAACGGCGGCCATGTTTTTTTGCCGAATGACCCCAAAATGACTCGTTCTAATCTAAATGTCAATGTTAACAGTCATGACAAATTTCATTATGATCCGACCAAACGTACGACCTGTAGCCCGTGCCAAAGGAAATTGTTGACGGATCATGAACACACACGGACGAAGTAAAATCCAAAATGGCTGTCAGCGGCCATGTTTTTTGGCCGAACGACCCCAAAATTACTCGTTCCCATCTACATGTCAATATTAACATCCATGACAAATTTCATGATGATCAGACAAACAGTACGACCTGTAGCCTGTGCTACTGGATTGAATTTTGAAATCCAAAATGGCCACTGGTGGCCATGTTTTTTTCCCGAATGACCCCAAAATGACTCGTTCCCATCTAAATGTCAATGTTAATAGTCATGACAAATTTCATTATGATCCGACCTAACGTACGACCTGTAGCCAGTGCCAAAGGATTCAGTCATGCAAAGAGTAAAATCTACGTTGGCTGCTGGCGGCCATGTTTTTGGCCGAATGACCCCAAAATGACTTGTTTCCCATCTACATCCATGACAAATTTCATGATGATCCAACCAAAGGTACAACCTGTAGCTCGTGCCAAACAATTTAGTCATGCAAAGAGTAAAATCCAAGATGGCTATTTTTTGGCCGAACTCGTTCCCATCTACATGTCAATATTAACATCCATGACAAATTTTAAAGTTGAGCTAAAAATGACAGAAAAATGTAGGAAAACAAGCTCGAACAAAGCTATGCATCTTGAGAAAATGTTCGAAGTCGAAAAACATTTTCTCAGTCGAAAAAGGGGAATAAAATCGAAACAAGAGCTACGCTGGGCATGCAATATACGCCCTCTCTTGGGTCGGCGGAAACTGGTAAAAAAGGGGCATAACTCTGGTAAAAATTGGCGGACGGAACTCAAATTTGAACTTGACCTGTGTTTTGGTGGGAGAAAGTAATATACCAAATTATCATTGAATCCAATAAGCTCTAGTAAAGTTATCATCCGGACAACAAATTTCAGGGATTTTCTAAGTCAAATTACGTCAAATAAGGGGCATAACTCCGGTGAAAATTGGCGGACGGAACCCAAATTCGAACTTGAGCTGTCTTTTCTCCTAATAAACCCACATACCAAACTTGATTGAAATCGGTTCACTCTAACTAAAGTTATCATCCGGACAACAAATTTCAGGGATTTTCTAAGTCAAATTACGTCAAAAAAGGGGCCATAACTCTCGCAAAAATTATCGGATTAAAACGAAATTCGGACTTGAGCTGTATTTTGATATATGTAATCCACAAAAAAACGGGTTTTGCGTATAAACATTCCAAAATCGAGTCATCATCCGGAAACCAAAAAACATAAGAAAAACTGAATTTTCTGAGTCGAAAAAGGGGCATAACTCTGCCAAAAATGGTCGGACAGAACCCAAGTTCGAACTTGACCTGTGTTTTGGTGGGAGAAAGTAATATACCAAATTTGGATTCATTCCGATAAACTATACTAAAGTTATCATCCGGACAACAAATTTCAAGGATTTTCCAAGTCAAAAAACGTTAAATAAGGGGCATAACTCCGGTGAAAATTGGCGGGCGGAACCCAAATTCGAACTTGAACTTACTTTTCGGCTAATAAACCCACATACCAAATTTGACTAATTTTGGTTCACTCTAACTAAAGTTATCATCCGGACAACAGGTTAACAGACGCCCGGACGGACAGACAGACCAATACTATAATACGGCCTTTTTTTCAAAAGGGCGTATAAAAAGGGGATAACTCGTTATGGGGGGGGGGGGGGTATAATAAAACCAGTTATTCTTAATTCTGTTAAAAGGATACAGCATGTCATCATCAATATCTATATCCAGTTCCTCCGCTGACCTCTTGTACCAATCGTTCTGTCTCTTTAGTTTCTGAAACCTATAAGAAAGTGAAAGGCATCTTTATACTATTGGTACTTCATGCTAAAACTATACCTTAATTGATTTACATGTTCATAAAGGTAGTCAATCCGATCAGACGGTCCCCATATCATCAAGTTAAAACAACAACAAAATTTCTTCAAAATACGCTTTTGTTATCAGAATCGATTAATTACAACAAAATAATGCTAACCGCTGTCAACTATGGTATAAAATTTCCCAAAACGTGATATTTATCAAAATGTTGTTCAATTAAATATGGCCGTATTATCACTTTCGTGTCACAAAATTTGGCTGTATTACCACTTGATTTTAGAGTTATCCATCTTCATTTGCAATTTTGTCTGAGTCAATCGGTTTGACGACTCGTTTCTGGCCACAAATAATTAAACATTTCGAGAAATAACAAATTTCAAAAATTTATATATGATCAATCTGAGCTTTGATGGGTGGGTTCCTCGACTCGAATCAAATATTTTTCACCCGGAAGCCAAAGAAACAGTCATTTGGCACCATTAATTTGGATTATGCATCTTTAATAAGCATGACTTGGTCGTTATCCAAAGGTCAGGGTTTCGCTGGCCAGAAAAATCTTTTGGCAAATTGTTTTGCCATTTCAGAATTACATTGGCCATTTTTCAGAACTGTTTTTTTCTCTTTTAAACTGTCCTTGTGTTGAATATCTCCACCCAATTCCATTGAGATCTAAACACCCATTGTTGAGACATTCATGCGGACAGACAAAATATCAACATTTCTATATAAACAAATGCACCGCAGAGAAAGTTGGCTTTTCTGTGGAGGTTTATTAATTTTCTGATGTGGTTTAATTTGAAAGATGTTTAAATCTGGCCTGTGATGATGAATAAAGCCTGTAGGATGTATCCATTCATCGCAATGTTAATATTTAAATGATCATTTACATCCCATCTAAAATGACAGATACAGGGATGGACGTATATTACACTCTAATGATCATAACTTTGGAAACTGAAAGTGTCAATGGCACTGTACCAGATCTTGAGGAAGGTCCTGAAGGACTATCAACGAAAGTAAGGGTTTACATGTTGTGAAATCGGGTGATATTAGAGATCTTTTGCTAAATCACAATTACGATTGCAGATATGGACAAAATTCTGCCAGTATATGGACCTTGTGGGGATGCTCTAACACAATCCATGTGGTGTATAAAACACGGATAAAAACATGGGATCTGAAAGAGACACACATTACTTTTTCCATCAAATATATGTGTCATTACTTTTCCATCAAATATATGTAACTGAATACAGGGACCAGCCTAGACCATATTTTCAGGGCGAAATGACTTCGCCCTACTATCAAAATAAGGCGAAGTGGCCGTTCTATAGGGCGAAGTGAGTCTACAAAACTTAAATTGAACAGTACTACGACAGGAGTCGCTATAGAACGAAAATAGGAGAGATGTAATATGTCAATTAAACTTATGAAACAATGGTTGAAATATGGAGTCTTTATGTTCACTTCATGACCCTAATAACTATTAATAATACCCAAACATAATTGTGAGAGGATAGCAGCATTTTATATCGTAATTGTGGGAGAATGACAAGATTTTATTTCATATTTTTCGGGTTTTTAAAAATGCCAACAATATTTATCAAACCGAAACGAAACGAAATCATGAACACTTTCACTGCGCTCTATTAGTAATCCCGTTTGAAAATTTAATATGCTTCACAAATGAATTTGTTTTAAAATTTCTTTAACCAAACTCCATAGAGGGAGTGATGAACTGACACATTGTGAGAGCTGTGAGTTGTAATCTTCATTGTAAGGTGTGGTAATCACGGTAATCTAAAAATCACAACAACCAGATTAACACTTGAGGCCCGACGATGTTTTCACAGCTGCCAGTAATCAGACTCCGTTGTCAACATGCTTCCAGATTGGAGCAATACAGGTGTTAATTGTTTTACAACACCCTGATAGTGGAGTATTGTGTGCAATCACTGTTGACAGTTGTAAATTATCATAAATTATTTGGGGAATTTTGCCGATTTTCGTCAGTCAACTTTGGAATTTTCAGGGCGACTTGAACTTCGCCCGACTGCAAAAATAAGGCGAAGCGGACGGCGCTAGGGCGAAGAAGTCGCCCACTCGGCTGGTCCCTGACTGAATACAGTGGAGCATATGCCGTCTCACGAATTAACCATCATATGTAAGTTGTGATGGTGTCCACCTTACTAGGATAATAAATCCCCTCCGCAATCGTAATTGTGATTTTGCGAAAGGTCTCTATTGTAAGAGGTGATTGCTGACTATATATAGGTTTGAAACTTTTTTGCCAAAAATTTTGTCATTTTCGAAAAAATCTGGCCAATGGCCAACAACAGCGTGAACAGTTTTGGGTACTAATCTACACTGGTTCGCTGAAACTGTCATCTTTGGAAGACCGTTTCCACAAGAGACTTAATTCCTTGAGAAACTTAACTCCATTGAGTTGTTCCAGCTGGCCAAATAGCAAAAAGAGGCTGGTTGGAGGGTTCATAGAGTGAAAATCCGCTGTGGTTAAGCTGTGTCACTGGTGACATCGGAGAGTGAAAAACTCGAGGCCATATCTGAGTGTTGAAGTTTTATAGAGATCCACGAATGCTGTTCTCTTATATAGAGATCTACGAATGCCATTCTCGTTGACCTATTCTGCAGGTTATCTGATTGTTGAAGCTTTTCTCTGGAGTTTTATCTTGATTTTTTGCATTAACATTAACCCTTTCATGCCGGTAGCTGTGCTGGTGCAGCATTAAAGATCATGTGCCAGTGCATTCTCTTATATATGCTGTTTCCTACAGGGAGCCTCACATATATAAGAGAATGCACTGGATTACATGGTCATTATAAATCTTGTTAGGCCAATGTTTTACTCGCATATATAAGAGAATGTATTGGCACAGGATTTTTGCAAAATTTCAGGAAGCTCCTGTCATGGGAGAGTTAAATACCTGTGTTCTCAGGCAATTACATATGGGAAATTGGATGAGGGAGAGAGAATTTTTATTTTTCCAAGAATTCTAGAAATTAATGGATATATGGGTAATTTTATGGTAAAATCGTACAATTTTCCAAGCAATGCATAGAATTTATCCTTTAAGCCTTTGGACCATTATGTCCTCAACAAACACCTAATCTAAATTCTAGTTGTGGATAAATTTGAGGAAAAGCGTTGAACTCTGGATAAAATGACATAAAAGAGAAAAATACCAGCAAAAAATGAATTTTGGATTGGAAAATATGTAAATAATTGAACAATTTGTCAACATAAATTTCAGGAAAACCTAAGTCACAAACCTATGCTCCTCTTTATCGATTTCAATAGCCAAACCAACTCTCTCTTTTATTGCACTGATGTAGTCATATTCCACTGGGAAAACTGGAACATCATCCCCTATAATAAAATTTTGAAGCCAATATTCATAATTCTAATTCTAAAGCATGGTATGTGCCGACTGATGCTCAGTCTAGAGAGTGGCAATAATAATTACTTGGATGAAAGAAAGTTTTTGCTATTTTATAAGCCCAAGAAAGAACGTTCTGTGAAAAAAAAGGGATGAAACCCATTGAATGGTGGTATCCTTTCCCTCATATTGGTCCATCACTATAACAAAAGGTATTCAAACCTAACTATTGACACTTGAGTAACAATGCTACATGTGTTGCACAGATGGAAATTTAGCTATTTTCAAGTCCAGCAAGGGCAATAACTTTTGACAAATTTCATGGACGAAACCCACTGCATGTCAGTATCCTTCTGTCAATGCATTTCTATGAGGAATGGAACTAGCATTTGAGTCTGACCAATGATCCGGGATCTACAATGCAAAATGTCTGTACATAGTGAATATTCGCAAATTTATATATTCAACAAGGCCGTAATTCCAGCAGTAAGAACAGATGGAATGAACTCGTAGTATGTCATTTGCCCCCCCCCCCCCCCCCCTACAAGCTGGGTTATTCACAGTACCAAAGGACAAAAAAATCTGATAATTATTAAAGTTACATAGTGATATGTTTGTACAGATGCAGACTGGAGCCCTCGAATATATACCCGAATGTCATGTTGGGGGGGGGGGGGGGGGGGGGGGGGGGGGGTACACAGCTACCAGGGTGAGCTATGAAAATACTACATCCTTCTATCATTTCCGCATTACCAGCTCCGTGAAATCCATTTTTATTTCCCAGTAATATAGCTGAGCTGACCACATTTCTTCAATTTAAAAATAAAAAATCAAGAACCAGTAATAAATCTGACCTTTGTTAACAGAGTTGATGATTTTTCGGTAGGACCGGATGTCGTCTGGAGACACGAACATTATGCTCAGACCTTCCTTGCTTGCTCGCGCTGTCCTCCCGCTCCGATGTACATAATTCTGTGAAAGGAAAAAAATATCATGGTTTCAAATTGAGATAAATCCCATGTTCCGATTGACGGAATTTCACCAGTGTCAGAAGTTCAATTTCTTCGGACAGGAATATAATTCATCAATGCCACACGTTTTAAACGCAGTTTTCCACCAAAATTAATGCTCATATCATAACAATATCAAGGGGAAAATATATGTGCCTTTAAGTAATCAGTCATCATCATAAAATTTACTACCTTATTCATATTTAGCATGGCATAGTATTATTTTTCACTCGGTTTCAAAGAGAATTCAAAACTGACAAAACCTGTTTCCGTAAAAGCCATGTAACCGATGACAGTTTCAAATCTAAAGGTAGATACATGTATAAAGACCATCATGACGTAAATATACAGCGAGAAAATGATAACTGTATACTTACATGGTTTTGTGATGATTATTATTTATAATATTATTGGTCCAATAATAGATTTAAATAGCTATGGATAACATTGCCATGAAATAATACAATAGTTAAAAGTGACCACAATGATCATATACATAGGATCTGAATTTAGAAGCATCAAGTAGTTTATCGTTGAATCTTTTCTCTGGCCCGAGTTGAGACTCATGACATGATCTAACCCTTTGATGACGGGAGCTTCCTGAAATTTTCTGCGAAAACTGTGCCAAATGCATTCCCTTATACATGCGAGTCTCCAATAGGGAGCCTCACATATATAAGAGAATACATTAGCCTAACAATATATACCTTGACTGTGTAAGCCAGTGCATTCTCTTATTTATGAGAGGCTCCTTATTGAAGAAGAGAATACACTGGCACAGGATCTTTAATGCTGCACCAGCGCAGCTCCCATCATGAAAGTGTTAATAGTTGAGCCGCCTATAATACAACTCATTATCCATATAATTTTCCCATGAATTCTCTATGTTAAACTTTTCGAGTTTTTTGCTCAGTTTAAAATTTACTCACATGTTCCTGCGTGAAAAATAGAACAATGCAAATTTAAATACGAGTAAGGTAATTATTATCTTTATAGTACCCACCTCAACTGATTTCGGAACCTGGTAGTGTATCACATGGTGGACATTGGGTATGTCTAAACCTCTAGCTGCCACATCTGATGCTAGCAATAACGCATTCTCATGTGCTGAAAGCAAAAGAAAAATATATATAAGCATGGATTATGATAGCTTCCCTTGTCTAGTAATAGTCAGAAAATGTGGAGGGAACTTTGTGTATGCATATACACTCATTCAATCTGATATACAAATTACATTGGGCAACTAGTATATGACATAGAGATTACTGATAATTTTCTAATGTCCCTTGTTATTGTTGTCTATAAATTGACACCTCTCCATTATAACACGTGATCCTGAATTTCCTCCAGTGCCTTTCAATTGTTCTGGAGCTACAATTTAGTACACCAGACTATGATGATCAGCTAATCATTTTCTTCAATGTGGTAATCTACTTAATGGTCTATGTCACTATATGTATACATGATAGTCAATCTTCACACATTACACAGATATTTTAAGAGTTCATGTATATTGCAATTAATACTCAATACGTATGGACATGTTGGTAAAAACATACCAAAATAATTTGGAAATTTTTATTTTTTAAATATATTTGGGTCATAATATCCAATATCAAAACAAAACGTCCAATGGGGACCATTTATTTCAATGGGGCGGTGTCTGAGACTCAAATAGTATTTTTTATTTGGCCTAATATCAAAGTGCTAAGAATTCATAATCATTGATAATTGGTGTTCAAGATGAAGTTTAGTTTGTCAAGGTATTGCCTGTTGGTGAAGTCCAAGAGCTGAGCAATAGCAAAACCAGTCCTTCCCAGGAGAAGGGAGCGATTGCTCTCGCACCCGTATGCACTCATCCCTCTTATCAAAATGTTCATGGTCACTGTCATGGTTGATTCAATATTTAACATTTTGAAGGTATATTTAGAACCTTTCCCATCTCAGTTAAATTATGGGCATGTGAAAATTTAACTGGACATAGTTCTATCCCAAAATGTCATTTTGTTTGAGAAATACCCAACTTACGATTGTATTATGGGCGCAATTACACCCGTCTTCTGAATTACAAGAGCAAATAAGTGCTCTCGCTGTGTTTTCCTCGTGGGAAGGACTGCAAACCTGCCTATAAATGAATCCTGCCTGCTGTCTGCTTACAATATCTGAACAGCCCTACACAAGAACATCTTCAATGTATACTTTTAGAACTGCATGAGATATTCCATTCAGTAAAAGGGATTATGGATGCATAATTATAAAAGAGAATACTTTGGGGATACTATTTGTCTATAAAGGCATAATAAAGTGGTTTATTTCTTATGCAACCAAGCAAAATTCATGGTGAAATCTCTTAGTTGAAATGACAATTGACTTGATTGGGGGGTACTAACAGGATAAGATTTCTCTTTCTTAGTACGCTCCGAACTTTTCCACGCTTTCTGTCCTATAAATAACCACTTTCACTGTCCCGGTATTATAGGAGCAAAATTCTAAATAAAATCGATATCTACACTAATAGAACTCAATTTTTTTTGTTCATATGTTCGTTTGTCCGCTTATAAGCTCAACCATCAGAGCTGAAAATTAGTATATATGGGTAATTTGATCCGGAGAGCATCACTATATAGGTCCTGTTCGTCTCAGCCATCTTAAAAGGGCACTAATCATTATTTTATATATATTTTGGTTAGAGGAGACCAAACGGTTGGATCATCTGAGTGGAATTTTTTTTAATATGGGTAATTTGACCTGGGGAATCTGATTAGGTATGTCCTGTTGACCTCAGATGTCTACAAAGGGCACTAATAATTAATTTAACTTAATAATTAATTATGTACCCAAAATGGTTGCAATCTGGTCAGTGAAAATTTAAAGACAAGGATAAATTGACCCCTAGTGTGTCATGTCGTTGACAGCAGACGACTTATAGGGGCAAATATGAACAATAAAGAACATTTATTATCAGCTTAGAAGATATGTAGCAAAATAGGTAGAAATGGGTCACCTGAGCAGGGGATTGTCATGGGATAGGCACGTTTGACCTCAGATGACTTAAAGGGGGACTAATAAATTATGTGATCAATAAAGACCATTTATTATCAGCCCAGATGATATGTGGGAAAATTGGATTAAAGAGTCACTAATAATTAGCAATAAAGAGTGCTTATTATCAACTTTATCCGGAGAGTCATGCAATAGGTGCTGTTTACCACAGATGACTAATAATTATTTAAAATGACATGAAGGACGACTAATAAAAAATGTATTCTTCACCAAGCAATGCCGGGTGCCCCAGCTAGTTAACTGATAAAAGCTTTTCCGGACAGGCATCTTCGATTCCTATCTATTATCCTCTCTGAATATATATAAAACTTTTTAGGCAAGCCTGCAAATAGTGTGTCTGTCATTTGCAGAATGAGGTCCCCAGAGGGTGAATTTAGAAATGCTATCGCGCACAGCTGGCTATCATCACCAAACTCACCCTCTGGGGACCTCATTCTGCTTATGCCTCATCTTCTGGGAAGTATATATAGTCTCAAATTAACATTGTTTTTAGTTACTTTTTCCCTTCTGGAAAGTTTCTATATCTCCTAATTTGCAGAAGATAAGATGCATAATCAAGGTGACTAATGGGATAACATCACCAACTTCAACTGGGGAACTTCAACCTGATCCTAGGTCTCCCATTAGCAGTTGAGGACTAAGCAGAATGAGATCCCCAGAGGATGAATTTGGTGATGCTAGCCCACCTTAGCATCACCAAATTCACCCTCTGGGGACCTCATTCTGCAAATGACAAAACACTATTTGCAGGCTTGTTGCTAGGAAGAGATACACGATCTTAAAAATATGAACTTACATGAGAATCTGTCAAGGTTTTTAAGTCTCTGCTTCTGATGCATGTCAGCATGTAACGGATAAGGATTCGAGCCGAGTAAGGTAAAGACAGACACCATACGTCGAATGCAGTCCTTACTGTTAGCAAACACCAAAGTCCGACCGGGGTACTGTCGCAGGAAATAGTACAGATACATGTCCTAAAATAACATAGATATTATGTCAATCAATCAATGACTCACAAAACAACATGAGTATTGAGACACAACATTTAACATAAATACATTAATGCCAATGATTCAATCATCAATTCATTGATAGTTTAGATAAAGTTTAAGCGAATTGCTTGCTTTGGATAACAAATTATAAACAAGAGGTGGCATCAGAGATGCTGTGTCTCGTTTTCGGTGGCTTACCGCCGGTGGCTACCGCCAATTGGTGTGCATCAGTATCGGTAGACTAATTAATAGGTAAAACCGAAAAATGACTAATTAAGGGCCATAACTCCATCAAATTTTATCGGGCCAGGCTGGTTTTCGAACTCGTCCGAAATATTCTTGGCAAGTATGTCTATTCCAAATTTTAAACAAATCGGAGGACGTTTGTTGAAGTTATTGCGCTAACGAGCTAAAAATTCACGAAAAATGACTAATTAAAGGCCATAACTCTATCAAATTTTATTGGGCCAGGCTGGTTTTCGAACTCGTCCAGGATATTATTGGAAGACACTTATATACCAAATTTTAGTTGAATCGGATGACGTTTGTTGAAGTTATCGCGCTAACGAGCTCAAAATTCGTACAAAATGACTACTTAAGGACCATAACTCTATCAAATTTTATCGGACCGGGCCGGTTTTCTAACTCGTCCGAGGTATTCTTGGGAGACACCTATATATCAAAATTTCAATCAAATAGGATGATGTTTGTTAAATTATCGTGCTAACGAGCTGAAAATTTGTGAAAAAATGACTAATTAAGGGCCATAACTCTATCAAATTTTATCGGACCTGGCCGGTTTTCGAACTCGACCGAGATATTCTTAGGAGACACCTATAAACCAAATTTCAATCAAATCAGATATCGTTTGTTGAAGTTATCACGCTAACGAGCTGAAAATTCGTGAAAAATGACTAATTAAGGGCCATAACTCTATCAAATTTTATCAGACCAGGGCGGTTTTCGAACTCGTCCGAGATATTCTTGGGAGACACCTATATACCAAATTTCAACCAAATCGGATAACGTTTGTTGAAGTTATCGCGCTAACGAGCTGAAAATTCGTGAAAAATGACTAATTAAGGGCCATAACTCTATCAAATTTTATCGGACGAGACCGGTTTTCGAACTCATCCGAGATATTCTTGGGAGACACCTATATACCAAATTTCAATCAAATCGGATAACGTTTGTTGAAGTTATCGCGCTAACGAGCTGAAAATTCGTGAAAAATGACTAATTAAGGGCCATAACTCTATCAAATTTTATCGGACCAGGCCGGTTTTCGAACTCATCTGAGATATTCTTGGGAGACACCTATATACCTAATTTCAATCAAATCGGATAACGTTTGTTGAAGTTATCGCGCTAACGAGCTGACCGCCCACCGTCCCTCATCAAACTATAAGTCGAGTTTTGGAAAAAAACTCGACTAAAAAGCTTTTCACACAATGAGCTAAATTTAAATATTAGGTAGAGCAAAACAATTTATATTTAAAACAAAATTTAGGCTACGTTCCCCAATAGATAAAAGTAAACCAACAAGAGATTGCACCGGCAGTGCTGGCATACCCCCACGATAGCAAATTCGAATCGACAAAGTAAGGGTAAGATATCGGCTTGGATCGGAAAAAAAAAAACCCAACATTTTCATATAAACAAAGATAAATAACTGTAGACCATGAAAATATGAACAAATCGATTGAACACTCAATTTGATTGCCATCATAATAGTGAACATCCATATCAATTTCATTGATATCCCTCTGGTGGAGATATGGAAAAAAAAAACCAACAATTCCAAATCTACAAAGATGAATAACTCTTGAACGGAAAACTGGAAAAAATTGATGAAACACTCAATAAAACGATTGAACACTCAATTGATTACCCTCATTGTAGTGAACATCCATACCAAATTTCATTGAGATTCGACAACCGGTGGTGCAGATATATGCTCGGACAGACAAAAAAAACAACATTTCCAGATAAAGAAAGATGAATAACTCTATAACTGAAAATCCAGAATTTTTTTTATGAAACACTCAATAAAACGATTAAACACTCTGTTGAATTCTCTCATAGTAGTGAACATCCATACCAAATTTCATTCAGATCCGTCAACTGGTGTTTCAGATATCTGCCCGGACCAATGGATGGCAAAATGGAGGAATAGATGGCCAGATGGACAGAAGGACGAGATCGATCCAGTATACCCCCATTCTCTTCGAGAATGGGGGTATAATTAGACAAAGGCAACATTGCATAGAATGTGGAAGGCAAATTATTATGTGATCCCAAACTGTTATTCTAATAAATAAAACTTACAACCGTTTCTGTTAACTTTCCACATTTCTTCAAGGGTACTAAGTGCAGACTTATTATTAAATTGACAAACAAAAGGCTCCTTCCATTCTCCCATACATGAAAAACCTGTCCGCTGACAATTTGTAGTCACATCACATGTATGATCTTGACTCACCTTTTCATCTGCCTTACAGTTTATCCTTGCTTCTGTTAGCATTTCGGCAGTCGCTGTCTTGGTTGTTAAATCCAGGATTTTAGGTTTGTCTTTTATACCAATCGCTTTCATCAGCTGATCTGAAAATGTGATATTTCATTACATATTTATTGAAAAAATTAATGTACAAAGTTGATCCAAATGAAAATTACTAAACTGAACCATAAAGTACGGGATTGTTGTGCAAAATAACACACTTTTTTTTGGGCCTAATATTCACATATTGGATACCTAATCAGATATTATTCTATCTTCCATTGAGTTGCTCATCGCCAATATTGAAGATATATCACAATAATTTTAATTTAAAAAGCCTGGATATAATTTGTCTGACATTTGCAGAATGAGGTCCCGAGAGGCTGAATTTAATGACACTATCCCGCACGACGGGCTAGGTCACTAAATTCACCCTCTGGGAACTCCCTCACTAAATTCACCCTCTGGGAACTCCCTCAACTGCTATGGTGGACTAAGGATCTGATTGAAGTTTCCCAGTTGAAGTTGGTGATGTTCATCCATTAGTCACCTCGATTATGCATTTTAATATCTTCTGTAAATTAGTGGATATAGGAACAGAAGGGAAAAAGTAACTACAAACAATGTTAATTTGAGACTATATATACTTCCAAGAAGATGAGGCCTAAGCAGAATGAGGTCCCCCAGTGGGTGAATGATTTGGTGATGCTAGTCTGATGTGCGGGGGATACAGTACCACATGCAAATCTGGATATAGTGTGTCTAACATTTGCAGAATGAGTTCCTCAGAGGGTGAATTATTTGGTGATGCCAGTCTGATGTGCAGGCGATACAGTACCACATGCAAATCTGGATATAGTGTGTCTGACATTTGCAGAATGAGGACCTCAGAGGGTGAATTTAGTGATGTTGTCACAAAGCAGGCTAGCATCACCATCATACAGGAGTCAGTAGTAATTTTAAATGCTGTAAATACTCTTATTGAATGCAACACTATTAATAGAAGCATGTTTTGCTTTAGTGAAAACAGCCTATCTCATATATATTTTGAAGACCTCTGTCTGTATGTATGTTTGTTTGTTTGTCTGTCATTTATACAAATCTACGATTCTCGACAGATCGGGACGAAACTTGGTATGTGTGTGTAGTTTGACCAGGCGGTGGACGTTGTCGTATTGGCGAGCCCGTGCGGCGCCCGCTTCGCGCATGCGCAGACGAGATCTCGGAAATGGGTGGAGCTATCGACTTGAAATTTTCTATGTGAATGTATCTTGCCCCGGATACGAATTTTATCGGGTCTCCGAGCCCGTGCGACGCCAGCTTCGCGCATGCGCAGACGAGATCTCGGAAATGGGTGGAGCTATCGACTTGAAATTTGCTATGTGAATGTATCTTGCCCCGGATATGAATTGTATCGGGTCGCCGAGCCCGTGTGACGCCAGCTTCGCGCATGCGCAGACCAGATCTCGGGAAACGGGTAGAGCTATCGAATTGAAATTTGGTTTTTGAATAGCTATCGACTTGAAATTTGGTTTTTGAATAGACCTAGGGATACTTTTGTCCAGGGAGTGTTTTGGACGGGTCAAATTGTGATCCCGACATGACTATGACCTTCAAAATGGTCAAGTCAAGGTCAAATCGCGCCTTTCGACGGGATTTTGACGAAATTTGATACATATTGTGACATTTACACATGCTTATAATTCAATTAAGTGTTCGTAAAGGTGTGTCCTAATCTCATATATATTTTGAAGACCTCTGTTTGTCTGTTTGTTTGTCTGTCTGTTTGTTTGTCTGTCATTGATACAAATCTACGATTCTCGACCGATCGGGACGAAACTTGGTACGTGTGTGTAGTTTGACCAGGCGGTGGACGTTGTCGTATTGGCGAGCCTGTGCGGCGCCCGCTTCGAGCATGCGCAGACGAGATCTCGGAAACGGGTGGAGCTATCGACTTGAAATTTGGTGTGTGAATGTATCTTGCCCCGGATACGAATTTTATTGGGTCGCCGTGCCCGTGCGACGCCAGCTTCGCGCATGCGCAGACGAGATCTCGGAAACGGGTGGAGCTATCGACTTGAAATTTGGAGTGTGAATGTATCTTGCCCCGGATACGAATTTTATCGGGTCGCCGAGCCCGTGCGACGCCAGCTTCGCGCATGCGCAGACCAGATCTCGGAAACGGGTAGAGCTATCGACTTGAAATTTGGTTTTTGAATAGCCCGGATGGACTTTTGAGACTTCCGAAAATATATGTGTATATATATATATTTGTCCTCTAAAGACTCGAAAACGGCTGCTCCAATTGGGCTCAAACTTCCCATCTAAGGTTAAAATACCACGGGAATGGTCGTCGCGGCGTTTTGGAGAAGCTCAGAGCACCCATTCTCCACTCTCAGTCACAAAAAATGGCACTTCGGGGTTAATAGCGTTGATAGTTAAAGAGCGTTCCTATCTGCAGTGTCTTTGATAAAGATCTTCCATATTTGGGTTCATTAACCGGGTAACGCTCTGTATTCCCTTCGGCTTTCACATACGGCATTTGTTTACGTTATCTGGAACTCGCTTCCTAGGAATGGGGACATTTTCATCGGATTAGACCCCCACGGCATCCCCACGGCAATTTTAATTGACATTCCCAACACCTAGCAGGGACAAATATCTATTAGCCAGCATCAAGGCGAGTCTTGTGACGTATTAATTCAAATGCTTTCGATCAAACAATATTCTCTGTCGCACTCACTCATATTTCGTCATCTACGAATCCACTGCAATCGACCTATTTTTAGAACGCAACACATGGTACCAAAATTACGTCGCGTTGGTGATGGGGGTGCACAGCGGGATTAATTTAAATATGTCATGTTGGTAACAATATCTAGCCGAGAATTCCTCAGACCTACAGACGAATGCGACCAGCAAATTTCAAAATTGGTCACTTGACCTCCCCATGAATATCTTCTGGGAAATTCCAGGGAATGCCGATTGAGCTCAAACTTGCTACCTACGGGAAGTGTCATATATATGTGTGTGTCCTTTATAGACTCGAACCGATTGAGCTCAAACTTGCTACCTACGGGAAGTGTCATGACGGGTTAAATTGTGACCCTGACCTGACCTTGACCTTGAAAATGATCAATTCAAGGTCAAATCGGGTCAAATTGAAAAACTAAAAAGGCACAATTAACTCATTGAAAAACATTTTTTAAAAAGCCAGTAAATTCAAAAGGCACAATTAACTCATTGAAAAACAAACAAAATCGGGTAAAATTGAAAAACAAAAAATTTAATTCAAAAGGCACAATTAACTCATTGAAAAACACAAAATTAAATTAAATAATTAATTTTAAAAATTTATTAAAAAAATTTATTAAAAATATTAAAAATTGTCATGTTTCTGACGATTGCCGCCAGTGGCGGGCTAACCTGCTAGTTCTATATATATAGAAAATACTAATCTGCTGTGCACGATATATCAGATTAATGGAGACACGGACTTAGTATGAGTCTTCATTGCTTCAAATGTGCTTGCTTCATTGAGCGTGTGACAAATTCTTATTTCTTGTCGGAATGGCCAGGTATCGATCGGAATGGCACATTGAGGTGTCCCTCAATTCAGATCAAGCTTGACTATACCTAGCTTATCTTTTTCTGCTAGTTTATTTTTCTTTTTGATAACTCGGTCTGGTCCGCTGTGCACAAATGATAATGTGGCAGAGAAGACAAATGTCTGTCTCCTTTTCTTGGCCTGGCTCCTGTAATAATAAATATGTCCATAACAGTGATGTGGATTGTGGAGACAAAAGCCAACATGAGATAATAGATATATTTATTATATGCTTCCCCATTAAATAGTGGGAAATTGCCGTGGCGTAGAGCGTTATATCCATCGCCTGGACCGACTCGATGGATAACACTGACCGACTCGATGGATAACACAATAGTATTACTTTTTCGGAGATTACTTCCGGTTTATAGCGGCGAATCACATTAAGTTTCAAAGCGTATCAATAACAGCCGGACTATTGTTGTAATTATTGATTTTCACGGTTCATAAACTGTTATTTAATTGTTATAATGTTAACTCATTTGTTTTAATATATTCTTATCACTAAATTATGTATACATTAATTTTCTCGCATCATTTCAGAATAAAACAATGGGGACTATTTCTTATGGCGGCTATGCTCGATATTTGTCATTCGGTGGTGAGCAAATCAATTGATGGAATGTAAACAAAATGTCGAAGCTTTCTAACAATTTGAAGTGAACTGTAGGACAAAATTAGCAGTTTTGGTGCGGATTATAGCGCATATAATAAAAAGAAAACCTACGGGTTTTGGTTGAATACCCGGATTATCTCATTCGTGGGTGCAAGGAAGTACAGAATTTCCACTCGCGGCTTGCAGCCGCTCGTGGAAATTCTGTACTTCCTTGCACCCACTCATGAGATAATTCGGGTATTCAACCAAAACTCGTAGGTATTCTCTATGTAATAAACTTTTATGAACGGTGGATCGACACATATGTAATTTCTTCTAAAATATAACAAACAATTTGGAAAATTAAATTTTGTCAATTTTCGTGCGCGGTAAATAAAAACTTACGGAATCGAATTTCACTGATGGGGAATTCCACATATTATCGATTAAAACTGCGGAATTGGAGATGGACCATTGCAGAATTATGCTATTAAGACTTTTCTCTCACATAAAATGGGCATTTGATTGAAGGGATTTGACCTGCACTGTCGCATACGACATTACAACTGTCACTGCAAGTCAAAACTGAGCAAACAAAATCAAATAACGAAAGATAATATATCTATTAACATGCATGTATGCGCAGTCATGTGACATATATTTCAACAGAATTTGGAAGAATCTTTCCGTCTCCAATCAAATGACCTCGAAATAAATGATAAACTGTTTATATCCGCAGTTGAGAAACAAGAGGGTTAGAACAGTTAGAGCTAACTTAAATGGCAAAATTTGAAGGAATAGTTATGAGTGTATCAACATTTTATACTTCGCAGTAGATGTGAATGTTCAAATATTATAGATAAATGCATTACATTCGTGTTGACTGTTTTGAAGTATTCAAAATTACCATTCGTTGTTTCATGTTTTGAAGTATTCAAAATTACCATTCGTTGTTTCAAAGTCGAAACGAATTCAAATCAAATGTCGAGGTCGAATCGAATAACAAAACAAGTATCGAATATTCGCAGGGGCTTTAGCCCAGTATAAAAAGTGAGGGTATAATTAAAGGTAAACAGGTAGCTATATATATCAAGAATGTTGATGGCTCATTGAAATACTAACGAGTTAATTCTGAATAAAAGTTTGGTTAGTTCCTCGAAATGTCCCTTCTCTATCATTCTGTCTGCCTCATCTATCACTAGATTCTGAACTGTGTCCACTTTCTGTAAGTGGGGATCTCCCTAGAAATAAACAGTTGTTCATTTTAATATCAAAGTTGCTTAGTATCAATTTTGTAAACAGAAGCGCAAATAATATTAATCAGTTAACATTTCACCAGCAATATTTTGAACTGAGATAGAAGTTAGAGATATCCAAGAATTTTACTATGCATTTAGTTTTGCACTGCATTCCTGAGAAAAGGTAGGGTTGCTAAATAAACCAAGCTAGGGACAGGCGATGTGGTGCATCACTGTGCATCATTGATTATAAAACAAATTCATCCTTAGCAAGATTTTGTTCAATCTTTCGTTAGACCTATATAGATATTAATACCACTGTTTAGGGGGAATCACTTTGGCATAGAAATGAACATAGAAACATCAGACAAATCACATTAAAAGTCAGTGACAATGTTGCTTTTGTGCTTCTATGAAAGAAAATGTAAATAACTGCACTTAAATGGAGACTCTACCTAATTCCAATAATTTATGGAGCCATCTTGTACTCTACTCAACAGAAATATCCTATAAAAGAATTAATATGAGTCAATAATGAGAGTTAAATACACTGACATACACAAAGAACCAAGTATTACAGCCTGATAATTATATCGAAAATGACTAAAAGACTTAAGCCATTTATTCATTCTCCTTATAATTACCATGTTATTTTACATTGTTAGTGCACATGAACTCATCCTTGAATGATATTTATTCAGTTGTTGCATATCTTCTGATCTTCTGATGAATTAAGTAGGAGATGACTTAACAATGATTGCATTTAGGTACAGTCTCCCTTTAAGTTTTACCAGATTTGATAATTTGGAAACATTGGACAATGGTACAGTAATGCCCTAAATAATCGACTCCTTAACCACAGCAGAATTGTGGGTAATTTTTCAGGATTTAGGCTTGTTGCCATTCATCAGAATGCTCTGTGAGAGCTTTCCGACACAGAGCTTTCCGATGAATGTCAACAAGCCATATTTCCGACTAAATCCTGAAAAGTTACCCATAATTCTGCTTTGGTTAATGAGTCAATTATTTAGGGCATTACTGTAAATGATGTCAATTAGGGGTAATATAAAAGACTGAAGTCTTTAACCCTTCCATGACTGGAGCTTCCTGAAATTTGGGAAAACCCTGTGCCAGTGCATTCTCTTATATATGCGAGACTCCACTATATATAAAAGCATACATTGGCCTAACAATATTTACATTGACATTGTAAGCCAGTGCATTCTCTTGTATATGTGAGGCTCCCTATGAGAGACCGCATATATAAGAGAATGCACTGGCACAGGATCTTATATAAGTGAGACTCCCCATTGGATCTTTAATGCTGCACCAGCACAGCTCACATCATGAAAGGGTTAAACTACCGTACTGACCCGGTTCAAAGCCCATGCCCGTGTTTAAGCCCACCCATATATTTTGGCCAAATTCCATGCACAGGGGTATATTCGTGTTTAAGCCCACCCCAAATTTTGTTCAATTTCAGCAGTGGTAAGTAAGTATTTGTTAATGATACTCCCCAAATAAATAATTCCAAGAAGTATATTCACAAACGATCGGTGACGGCGAGAATGCCACGAAAAATGGAAAGTTATAATTCGTAGGTAAGTGATAATATTAAATGAAATAAAATAAAGTGAATCTTAAATTCACATTTCTTTATTCAATTATACTTCCCTGGGGAAACCAAACGTTTAACAGACATAAAATACAATAGAACCCACTTGCTAACAGCGTGCAATACTTTTAAGTTTAATCAAAGCGCACCTGTTCCAACTACAGTACCGGTACTGTAAAAACATTTTTTTCGTGTTCAGTGACAACGTAGACCTATGTGTTCCTACATGTGGCCAAACACAAAGAACTGGCCTCTTGGTTATGTAAACACACAGTGGGTATCATAATGGAGCAGAAGGGGGAACTTGTCAATTAACAAAAATGTCTTCCAAACTGCGTCAACTTTATTCACTCGAAACCAAAATATTCAAACACGTGCTTTTGTATACGTTTTTTATACGTTTTAGCATTCGGCAAACCTCGTCAGATTCCGTCACCGTTTGCCCCCAGAGGTCACAGGTCGAGGAGTTCAGAATGCCATTTTAGTAGAAATACAATTGCCTTGTCAGTGCTGTTAAATAATTACACTCACTGGCTTTTGTTAAACATGCAATTAGTCGCCATGTATGTAGACAATGGATGACGAATAAAGCGCCGGGCTTATTGTTTTCCTAATCAGTCCTAATCGGATTAAATCGGAACATTGATATAAACTATAGTCAGACTATAGATAACCCACATTGCCGCTTACATAATAACCAGGGCATTCCTGACTCCAAGCATACACTTTGGGAACAAGACGGCTGTCAGTCAAGACTACTTACATCATAGTGTCATTTTAACATGGGAATGTTGTCCAATAAAACTACAAGACTTAAAGTGTTATTATAATATTCACATTTAATTGAAAAAATTCCCAAATAATCGGCGTCAGATCGGCTTTCATTAGTTTTACTGTCCCGATTTCTTAGGATTTTTGGTTTGCATTTTTGCAAAGGGCCATATCCGAGTTTAAGCCCACTTGGATTTTTGAGCTCAAATAAAACAAAGGCCCCCTGGGCCTAAACGCGGGTCAGTACGGTATAAGAACACATCAAATATTAACTTTGGCTGTTATACTTTCCATAATATTTTTGGATTGATCTTTTTGTTTTGAAGCGAATGGTAAAAAAATTTTGTTTCAACACACTAACCTCCTCAATTAACTCCCAGAGTCTTCCGGGAGTAGCCACGACGATCTCAGGACATCTTCTCAGCATTCGTTTTTGCTTCTGTACAGCCATTCCACCAACGACTGTTGTGATCTGTGCACAGAAAAGGAATGGCATAACATGACAGGTCTTCTATAAGAATACTCAAAACAAATTCACCACAAAAGAAGAAACAGATAATCTAAGAAATGTAAGTGACTGCCATCATAACTGGATACCACTCATAGTCAAATTTGTATATATGGCCGTTGTTAAGAGCTATAATCCATTCAATTCTACATCTATTCTTAATTTCCAAAATAATTGACTTTGAAGACATGACCTCCACACTTTTCAGTATTTTGCTGAAAATATATTTGGTGATTTACAATTTAACAAACTTTTGAGATGTTTCCTGTCCATAGCAATTTACAAACTTTTGATATTCACAACAAATGTTTCAATTGGAGTTGAAATACCAGTAAATGTTAATGGTAAATTTTTGCATCCTGTCTTAGTGCAAGGTTTTTATTTACAGTAATGCCCTAAATAATCAACCCCTTAATCACAGAAGAATTATGGGTAAATTTTCAGGATTTAGTCGGAAATATGGCTTGTTGCCATTCATCAGAAAGCTCTCAGTGAGAGCTATTCGATGAATGGCACAAAGCCATATTTCCACTAAATCCTGAAAAATTTACCATAATTCTTCGGTGGTTAAGGAATCGATTATTTAGGGCATTACTGTATGCCAATTGTACTGATGCACATCATAACTTTCTGGGCTGTTTAATATCCATGGCCAGTTTGTGAAAAAATTTACACAGGAATCATGTATATTTCGAAGTAATAAATGTTTACCAAATTGTATGCACTTTTCTGTCCAACAATACTATGCGCATGGATGATTTTCATTTTGGTTCAAAGTCTTTGAAGATCAATAATAGAATTATGAAAATATTTGCTTAAAAGCGCGAAGGAGACATAACTTATAATAATCAAACAAATGTTTTAACCCTTTCATGATGGTATCTGAGCTTGTGCAGCATGATCCTGTGCCAGTGCATTATCTTATATATCTGAGTCTCTCATAGGGAGCCTCGCATATATAAGAGAATGAACTGACTTACAAGGTCAAGGTAAATATTGTTAGGTCATTGCATTCTCTTATATATGTGAGGCTCCCTATGGGAGACTTGCATATATAAGGGAATGCTTTGGCACACGATTTTCGCAAAATTTCAAAAAGCTCCAGTCATGGAAGGGTTAAATCAAGAATAACTATCTGGAATAGCTTCTATGAAATAATATGAATTTTATTTATAATTTCTTATCACATTTCCGGAATAGAAAAAGGGGCTATTTTTAGAAACAAAATCTCACAAAAATGTTTGGAGCATACCGAGAGGGAGAATTCTAACTTGATAGCACCCTCAATCAGGCAAATTTCATCTCTACTAACATTTTTCACTGTGAATTTTGCTCAGCTGCATCAGAAATGAACCAATTTATTATGCCTTTATGGACAAATAGTATACACAATCTATTTTATTCACAAAGCAATTTGTAGTCTTGAATTGGGTTTTTATAAAGAGAGGCCGATCACGATCGACAGATGTTTAACCCATACCCCGGTGATAGCGAATAGCTATAACTGATAATTTATCAAAGATATGATCACAGGTATCCATATATCAGCACCATCTTGAATTCAATAGCTCAAATTATTTGTCTTAAGAAGGGGTTAAAGTATTTGTGGTTGCGGAGGGGGGGGGGGGGGGGTGTTTTAAATCTAATAACTCTATCCTTATTCATCCAAGGACCTCTCTATGTGAGATCCAATGGTTTAGTTATTTCTGAGGATATGTTTATAAGTTGAAGTTAGCTCATTGGAAGCAAAACTATTAAATATCTATTTCTGGGTTACACAATGGGAGGGTATCATAAGTGACAAGTCCAGAACACAGATTCCTTAGATAAATCATTATATTATTCAATGATAATATCCCATGCATATAACAAAAATAACTCTGCATCAAATATATATCTCTGCCATCTCTCTGTAAGCTAGCCAATTCCTGCCTCCCACACACACAATCAAATCTATCTCTCCAGACTCTTATGCAGCACTCTCTGTAATATATCTCTCTGACCTAGCTCTCTGACCTATATCCATAATATCAGACAACAATGGGTTGTCAATTACCACCCCCCCCCCACCATAACACTCCCACCCTTCAAAAGTGAAGCAGCAAGCAGACAAAATTTAAAATACACCATTAGGTGATGACAGGTGAAGGGTATGATTACAGTACAATAACACGTAGCATAGCAAATGACGTGTTTATGGAACAATCTGTGAAATCGTTATATTAATGCACTACACAATAGCTCTTGACAATGCATCACTTACAACATTGTTCTTGCCTTTTATATGATGAATTTGCAGATTATACTCTTGGGAGTGACAGACTCCACCTCAATAACCTTTGATTTTTGCCCCTCATTTTATTGAGGAATGTTAAAGGATTATGATCAGTATATACAATGATAGGATAACAAGTGGTTGACAAGTATACATCAAAATGAGACAATGCTAGAATCAATGATAATGTTTCTTTCTCCACAGTTGAATAATTTTTCTGATGTTTGAGGAATTTCTTGGAGAAGTAACAAACTGGATGATCAACACCGTGTTCATCCTCTTGAACGAGGATTGACCCAGCCCCAATATCGCTTGCATCGATTATGAGATTGAATTGCTTATAATAATCAGGCTTAGCAAGAATTGGTGCTCTCAGCAACATGGTTTTGATCACTTTAAATGATTTCTGACAGCCTTCTGTCCACACAAACATTTTTGATTTGCCAAGCAAATCAGTTAAAGGTGCAACAACATCTGAAAAATTAACACAAAACTTCCTGTAATAACCAACCATTCCCAAGAAACGTAATAACTCTGTCTTTGACAAGGGAGCAGGGTAATTAACTATAGCCTGTACCTTTGCATCTACTGGTTTAACCTGTCCCTGTCCAACCACATCTCCTAAATAAGTAACAGTGGCCTTTCCAAATACACTCTTTGCTAAGTTAATGGTCATATTTGCCTGTGAAATCTTCTCAAGAAAATTTCTGATCTGCTGCAAGTGATCCATCCAATTAGTTTCTGTATGTAAACAAACATCGTCAATATATGCTTCTGTATCTGATAAATCACTAATTAAGTGGTTTATCAATCTCATAAATGTGGCCCCTGAATTTCTCATTCCAAAGGGAGTGACTTTATAAGAATATAATCCTGTAGGGGTCACAAATGCTGAAATTTCTTTTGCCCTGTCAGTCAGAGGAATCGCCCAGTACCCTTTCAGAAGATCAAATTTTGTCACATACCTTGCTTTTCCCATTCTGTCAATGACGTCATCTATTCTTGGAATTGGGAAATTATCTGGTTTTGATAACACATTGACCTTTCGATAATCTGTTACAAACCTGAAGCTATTGTCCGATTTTCGGACTAATATGCATGGCGAACTCCAGCTGCTTTGACTTGGCTCAATAATGTCATTGTCCAGCATATACTGTACCTCTTTCTGTATCTGTGCGGCTTTAACAGGGCTTACCCTATAAGGGGCCTGTTTTACCGGGTTAGCTGTTCCAACGTCTACATCATGAAAAATTAAGTTAGTCTTACCTGGTACATCAGGAAACACATGCTTGTACTCCATAATGAGTGTAATCAAGCTTTTCTTCTGATCTTCAGGCAGATGCTTGAGTTTCTCATCCAGGTTTTGAAGAATAGCTGAATTGTTGAGCTTCAGGTTGACATATTTTTCCTCATAATTTAACTCGCCATCTGTCACTGATGGGAGATAATCTTCACATGTCACTGTAGCAACAGGCTGAATTAGCGATTCTTCCTTTTCTTCATTTTCTCCGTGATACTCTTTCAACATGTTGATGTGGCAGAGTTGAGTCTCTTTATACCTGTCTGGTGTTTCCACAACATAATCTGTATCACTTACTTTTTTCTTTATTTTGTAAGGACCTGCAAATCTTGCTTGAAGGGTATTACTTCTGACAGGGAGCAGAACTAGGACTCTATCTCCAGGCTTGAAAACTCGGTGTCTGGCTTTCTTGTCATACCACGTCTTCATCCGTCCTTGAGACTTTTCCATGTTTTCTTTAGCTATCTCCCTGGCATTATATAATCTCTCTTTGAAGGTAGTCACATAATGTAGGATATTCATCTGTTCTTCTTTCTCTTCAAGGAACTTCTCCTTCAAAAATGTAAGTGGACCCCTCACAGCACGTCCAAATACCAGCTCAAATGGGCTGAATCCCAGAGATTCTTGTACTGTCTCTCTGATTGCAAACAGCAATAGGTGAATGCCTTCATCCCAGTCTTTCCCACTGTCCCACTGTTCTTTAGTGTTTGATGGAACCTCTCCAGGGCTCCTTGGCTCTCAGGATGATAAGGACTTGATGCATGTTGCTGAATACCAAGTTCATACATCACCTGCTGGAATACTCCGGACATGAAATTTGATCCGCGATCTGACTGGATGACTTTGGGTAGTCCAAACATGGTGAAAAACTTTACTAGAGCTTTGATGACAGTCTTGGCTTGGATATTCTTGAGTGGAATTGCCTCTGGAAATCTTGTAGACATGCACATAATGGTTAACAAGTATTCATGTCGGTTCTTCGTCTTTGGCAAGGGACCTACACAATCGATCAAGACATAGCTGAATGGTTCATCGAATACCGGAATAGGCTGTAATGGTGCAGGCTTTATCTTCTGATTTGGCTTTCCAATTATTTGGCAGACATGACAGGATCGGCAATATTCTGTAACATCCTTTTGAAGTCCTGGCCAGTAGAAGCTTTGCATGATTCTATACCGAGTCTTTTTCACCCCGAGATGTGCTGATAAGGGCAGATCATGAGCTAGACTAATAATCTCTTTCCTATTTCTTCGTGGGGCCACTATTTGGTAGATTGTGCTCCATGTATCAGTTGATGGCACATCTGGAGGTCGCCATTTCCTCATTAGAATTCCAGATTTTATCAGGTAACATACTGGAACTGTCTTTGCGTCTTCCTCAGTCAACGCTCTTTTGAACAAGTCTGACAATTCTGGATCATCTTTCTGTTCATCTATTAGCGTCATCCTTGACATGGTGATTTGTGACTCATCAGCAATAGAAGAATCTTCTTCTTTAGACTTGACATCTTCATTCAGATCCTTGAAAAATGTGTCCGATAAATCCAGCATGTTGTCCTCCTGCCTCATCCTCTCTGACATTGCCCTAGTTATGGCACAGGAAGGGAAAATTCCTGGAAAATCTTCCTCCAATTTCTCTGTGGATGGATTAGCCTTAGGATTTGAAGTCACGCAGGGTTCCTCAATCACTTTTCCTCCAGCTAAATCATTTCCCATGATTAATGACACTCCCTCAACAGGGAACGATGGCCTCAATCCGACGATCACTTCTCCTGTAACCAGTGGTGAATTCAGGAATATCTTGTGTAGTTCCACATTCATCACGTCTGATCCAACTCCAGACAGCAAAATCTGGTTACCGGTTGAACTCTTCTCTGAAAATGGCAGAATATTCTCCAAGATTAGAGATTGACATGCTCCTGTATCCCGGAGTATCTTCACAGGATGCCCCTTTAATTCCATCTCATTTAATGAAACTGCTCCCTCTGTTAGAAATGGATACCCTTGACAAGTGGGTTGGGTGGTTTTGTGCAAATTTCTCTTCGGTCATTCTTCTCAGCAGAAGTAAGAACAGTCTTCTGGCTATTATTCTGTCTTTGGAGTTTCCAGCATTGGGAAATTACATGGCCTGGTTTTCGGCAGTACCCACATGTGATATTTGACCCTTCAGTAACTTGTCTGTTGAATCTTGGTGGGGTCTCCTTAGAATTCTGTCACCAATTCTTAGGTTGAATCTTCCTGGAATTACTGTTGGAGATATTTTCAATGGCAGCTACATCTTTCTTGAAAAAGGGTTTGAAGTTCTTGTTTCTGTGACTCAAAGCATACTCATCTGAAAGAACAGCTGCTTTACTCACCTCTTCAGTTTTCTGCTCACTCACATAGGTCTTTAGTTCATCAGGAATTTTCCACCGGAATTCCTCCATTAGTATCATTTGTCTCAATTTGCTTTGCTCGACACCATCTGTCAAACAGGTTTTCCTTCTCGCTAGCGAACTCAACATAAGTGTTATTTTCAGACTTACTGTGACTCCTGAAGTGCTGCCTGTAAGCCTCCGGAACCATTTCATACGACCTTAAAATGGCTTGTTTGACAAATTTGTAGTCTGAACATTCCTCGGCTGACAGGGCAGAATAAATTTCCTGTGCTTTACCAACTAATACACTTTGCAGCAGTAAGGTCAGAAACTCTTGTGGCCACTTTAAACTATTAGCAACTTTCTCAAATTGATAATATTTATCCACATCCTTCTCCGTAAATGGAGGCACAAGTCTTATATGTTTGGTTACATCAAATGTGCTATCATACCTGTCTCTCACAGTGTGACTTGCATTCCTTTCAAACTCCATCTCCCTCAACTTTAATTCACTCATCTTATATTCATGCTCTTGTTGCTCTCTCTCTCTTTCTAAATCGCATTCTCTAGCTCGCTGCTGATCAGCCAAATGAAGTCTTTGACTCTCAATTTCTAACTCTTTAAGCCTTACAGCTGCGCTCGTCTCGGTGATATCTCCTGTGGCGTCTAAATCCCCACGCTGAGATACCACCGAGAGAAGACTAGCCTCTATGCAGTAGGTTGAAATAAGTTTCCTTATGACATCCTTCCGCATAGAAGCATCAGCTTGTAAGCCATACTTTTGAGCTACAGCCAAAAGCTCAGATTTCTTTAGAGAGTCAAAAGCTTCAAATGCAGGATTTGCTTCAAATTTTGAATAAATTCATTGACGTTGAATGACATTTTGAACTACTACTATTGTTCATATGTATATCAATGAAGTAAAAATCCAATCCAGCTAGGGTAGTTGGATGAACTGGAGTTCCCAGCGAATGTTAACAGTTGAACTTTAACTTCTGTGGAGTATACATCCGAGGGTTGTCGAAAACTGGAGTTCCCAGTGAATGTTAACTTTTGAACATTAACTTTAAGTATTATAAATCCAAGGGTTGTGGAAAACTGGAGTCCCCAGCAAATGTTAACTTTTGAACGTTTTGTAGAGTTTAAATCCAAGAGTAGTGGGATAAACTGGCAAACCCAGCGAATGTTAACTTTTAAATGTTAACTATTGTAGAATATAAATCCAAAGGTAGTTGGATGAACTGGCAAAACCAGCGAATGTTAACAGTTGAACGTTATGTTAATAGCAGAGCATAAATCCAATAGTGGTTGGATAAACTGGCATTTCCAGCAAATATTCATTTGTAGAGTAAATCCTTTTTGAACGTTATCTTAGCAGAGCATGAATCCAATAGTGGTTGGATAAACTGGCATTTCCAGCAAATATTCATTTGTAGAGTAAATCCTTTTTGAACGTTATGTTAGCAGAGCATGAATCCAATAGTGGTTGGATAAACTGGCATTTCCAGCAAATATTCATTTGTAGAGTAAATCCTTTTTGAACGTTATGTTAGCAGAGCATGAATCCAATAGTGGTTGGATAAACTGGCACTTCCAGCAAATATTCATTTGTAGAGTAAATCCAATGGCATCTTTTCAAACCAACAAATGTCTATATTCCACAGCATTCATGGTGGAAATAATGTCCAATCCCGGACACGAGCCCCCAATTGTTACACCATGGGAGGGTATCATAAGTGACAAGTCCAGAACACAATTTCCTTAGATAAATCATTATATTATTCAATGATAATATCCCATGCATATAACAAAAATAACTCTGCATCAAATATATATCTCTGCCATCTCTCTGTAAGCTAGCCAATTCCTGCCTCCCTCACACACAATCAGATCTATCTCTCCAGACTCTTATGCAGCACTCTCTGTAATATATCTCTCTGACCTAGCTCTCTGACCTATATCCATAACAGCAGACAACAATGGGTTGTCAATTAACCCCCCCCCCCCCATTCTTCCCAGTTGTTATTTGTTTATCAAACATGTCAAAAATGCATGTAGATTATACAATACAAAAGTGTTATCTATATAATGTTATACAGCCATTATATGGTGCGTTTTGCTGGCCCCTATGACCCCTAATTCAAAGATAACCATAGTTAATATAAAGGAAAGTATTAGTAGCATTCAAATGGTTTCAAGACATAACAGTATTTTACAAGTAGCTTGTAGACTAAAACACATAACCTTCACTGTTAATCTTTTAAGCACTCTGTGGCCCCCAAAATTCAGTCAACCATGACAATATGAACAGATGGGAAAATAAGGTTCCTGGCAATATTAACAACATCTGCCATATTGATTTTCAAAATAATGCATCACCTATAATCTGTAAGCATATTCAAATGGTGTCTTATTGTGTGTTCATTAACTAATGAACCTGATTCAACAAGAGGGTTCATTTAATATGTTTCTGCATAATTCAAACAATAATGTACATTTATCTGCTTGTAACCCATTGCATATAAAGATTATATTGGCTATTAGCCATTGTTTTAATGTAATATCGAAAGAATATGTCTGAAGGGTTAATATATTTTTCAAAAATCAATTAATCAATCAAGACCACAATCCATAAGTGAATAGTGTGAAGATAACCCAAGATAAGACATATGAGGAAGAGCCCATGTGCATTATAGCATGAGTCTGTTGGAAACTTGGAAAGGGTTAATTATTTTCTAAGCATATCAATGGAATATAGAAGACAATTATGTAGGTCAGGGGTCCATTATCAGACAGCCTGTAATGAAATTTCAAAATAGGATAAACAAGAGCCTCATGTCATTTATCAAATTTGACAATTAGCCAGCCATCAGCACTGATTATCTTGGTATCCATCTAACCCTGGCCATAATAGCTCTATAGCAGATGTCATTACTCATTTCATTTCATGTGCTATTTGTCTGCCTCAGCAAGAGGGAATGTTATCATTATATTTCTAATAGAGTTGTCCACCACTCCACCATATAGCTTTAACCAGTGTAAAATTATCAGTTACTTGAATTATAAAGGGCCATAACTCTGTTAAAATATATCGGATCAAACCCAAATTTGAACTTGATCTGTATTTTGGGGTGAGGACCAGATCAGATATGTTATAGTCATAGCAGCTTGCGTGAGTTCTAAGTAAACATAAGAGTGAAAAGGGTTAATTAAATAATACCAAACAACCATACAGATGAAGACCATGCTAAGAATAACCTAGGTAAAAAATATGAGGCAGATCAGAAGAAATATGTTCAACTTATTACATTGGATAGCATGTGTGTGAAGGTTTAATTATTTTCTAAATCGATCAACTGATCGATACCAAAAACTATACAGGGGTGTGTCATCATAAATCTACATTTCAAATATGAACACAATCGGACAAAAAACACTTTGGTTATTGCATCGGATAGCACATGCCCATGTCTGGATGCAAAGTGTTAATAATTTCTAAACCGATCAATCGATCTATTCCAAAAACTATACAGGTGAGGGGTGTGTCATTGTAAACATGCACATTAAATTTGAACATGATCCGATAAAAGATACTCCAGTAATCGAATCGGATAGCAAGTGTCTACGGACAGACGGACGGACAGACGGACGGCTAGACGTACGGACGGACAGATGAACGACGGATGGTTGATCCGGACGTCGGCATTATGTGTACCATACATGGTATGGGTACACATAAAAATGATGTTGTTGTTGTTGTTGAAACTGTGGCCCTGAAGAGATACACTCTCATTAAACTAGTAAATCTACATAATGTTTCTGAAATAAATCTCCGCAGGCAATGAATATGAGCATATACCTTGATATTAGTATGACGGGCTGCAACTTGTAGATGTCGCTTCACTTGTATTGCAAGCTCTCTTGTTGGCTCTAGAATGAGTGCTAGCAAAGGCTTATCAGAAGAACTTTTCGTAGTTGCTGGTTTATTTGTCGTCAGCCAATCAAATGCGACATCATTAATCACACGTACACAGCCTATTCCACTGCCCTATGAATAAAATAAGAATATGAAATGTGTCACTTCTGTCTCATTTAAATCAGTCGAATCTGACTTCTGTATCTATGCTAGATTAGGAATTCTAACATTTGGAAACTGAGCACCTACAGCAACCTCAGTAACCAATTTCTGTTCAACAGCTGGAAAATTTACTGCGAAAGAAAATTTAATAAAATATCTGGAGGTATTTAGTCGCATAGCTCAGCACTTTTCAATAGTGATCAAATCTTAATCCCAATTAAATAAGTACCCTTGTTAACAAATATGAGATAAATTTACATGGTGCTTTCAGAAGATGTTTTCAGGAGCTTCAGTTAATTTATTGGAAGCAAAAGTGTTATAGCCACGTGGCGGTTTGCGCTCCAAAATAATCTTAATAATATTTGCTTTTAAATTTGTCTCTGTATCAAAATACGTTGATGAGCATTATTATATGTCAAAGGCAGACCCATTGAAGTCATAAAAAATAAAACTTTGAACACAATGTACGCCATCCCCCCCCCCCCCCCCCCCCACCCCATGTAAAAAAAACAGTGCCATTTGCATTCATCGGAATACTGAAATCGGAAATGGAATGTCCGGAAATGGTATACTGCATTATCTTGACATGAATCTATTAAAAATCTTCACACACTACTTTTTCAACACAAAATTGTCACAGAATGAGGTCACCAGAGGGTGAATTTGGTGATGCTAGCGCATCACAGCATCACTAGATTTACCCTCTGAGGATTTCATACTGCAAATTTCAGACACACTATTTCAAGGCTTGATTCTAATGGCCTAATTAATATCCACAGAAAATACCTCAACATCTGGGATGTTCTCATCATCTGGTGGGTTATCATACTCCTCATCAGATTCGTTATCCTCCTCTTTCATTTCATCAGGTATCAATGCACTGTAGTCGACATCATCAGGTATCTCTGCATCAATAGGTGGTTCATCAACATCATCAGGTATCTCCGCATCACTAGGTGGATCATCAACATCATCTGATTGACCATTCTCATTATCTTCATCACTGCTGTCACCGGACTTGGCTTTATCGTTGTCATCCGCAGATAGAGATGATTGTTGATTCTCTGTGTACTTGAGGATTTTGTGAATGAGTGGAATCCCAAATGCCAAAGTTTTTCCACTTCCCTATAGAAAATCAGAAAATAAGGTGACCCTAACCATTTACTAAATACATGTACTACTAAATGAGTAGTTACATTGTTCAGATAATAATTTTAACAAAAACGGTAATGCTCTAAGTAATCGACTCCTTTACCACAGCAGAATTATGGGCAACTTTTCAGGATTTAGTCGGAAATATGGCTTGTTGCCATTCATTTCTGATGAATGGCAACAAGCCATATTTCCGACTAAATCCTGAAAAGTTACCCATAATTCTGCTGTGGTAAAGGAGTCGATTACTTAGAGCATTACTGTAGCCGTTTCATTCAATTTATTATCATAACATTTCCCACAACTGAATAGGAATCCTTCTGCATGTGTATTACCATTTCGCTTGTCCATTTATTTTCCTGTTCAAACATCCCTCCAGATGAATAATAGACCATTCCAATGTATACATTCATATAAACTGATGGGAGAATCCATTTAGTAAAGAAGGAAACTGAATGTTTGCAGAACATTCCTATAAATGAGCCATTACATCGTCTCTCCACCTGACATCAAATAATAGAAACATTTGTACAATAGTTAATTAAGATGTTTATTCTGAAAATTCCATTGAGGTCAGAACAAAACATTGTCAGCTATGGCATAATGTACCTGTTTACTTGTTTCATATTGCTTTTCCGAAAGATACCATAACAGTTAGACTTAGAGTTATCATTCGAAAACAATTGAAGTTTCTAAGTTAAAATAGGCCTATAATTCTGGTTAAATTCATTGCATTAAATCGCCAATTAAAAAGCCAATTCAGCCACATACTAAGCTTAAAGGTACTCAATACGATCAGATGGTCCCCATATCATCAAGTTACATCAACAACAACATTTCTTCAAAATACGCTTTTGTTATCAGAATCGATTAATTACAACAAAATAATGCTAACCGCTGTCAACTATGGCATAAAATTTCCCAAAATGTTTTATTTATCAACATGTTGTTCAACGAAATATGGCCGTATTATCACTTGCATATATCAAAAAATTTGGCCTTATTACCACTTGATTTTAGAGTTATCCATCTTCATCCGCAATTTTGTCCGAGACCATCGGTTTGCCGGCTCTTTTCTGGGCCACAAATAATTATACATTGCGAGAAATAACAAATTTCAAAAATCAATATCTGATCACTCTGAGCGTTGATGGGTGGGTTCCGCGAAGCCAAAGAAATAGTCATTTGGGAGCTTTAATTCTATGCATCCTTAATGGTTACCAAAGCAACCCTACCTGCATTTATCATCCACAAATGACGAAAACACAAATTTCAAAATAAAATAAGTCCATTAAACACTTGATAAAAAAAGCCAAACGGAACCCAAAACTTTTGTTTTATGATTGTGAGACCAAAAACCGAATTTTGTTCCATTAGGTTTAGTAGAACTAACATTATCCTGAAACAAAACATGAATGCATGGGCAGACCAAAAACATAATATGCTTTGTAGTAAAAATGTGCATATCTATATCAATTAAGATTTGGCATGTCAGGTGGAAAGATGATACAAGGTGAACTCACAGTTTCAGCTGCTCCAACTATAT
Organism: Siphonodentalium dalli; assembly: GCA_032622095.1. Classification (NCBI taxonomy): domain Eukaryota; kingdom Metazoa; phylum Mollusca; class Scaphopoda; order Gadilida; family Siphonodentaliidae; genus Siphonodentalium; species Siphonodentalium dalli. Next base: position 86,381,040 of record CP136069.1, on the reverse strand, counting down.
CAAGCCTGTCCCGAATCGCATGGGGAAGTGCCAATGCCTGTATTGGGGTTGGATTCAGGAAGTTCTCCTCTTTGAGCGCTTGCAACACTATTGGTGGTACATAGAGATTCTTCCAAGCAGCCATGTCTGAAAGTAGATACAAATATTAAAAGTTGCCACTATAAAATACCTATGGAGTCCAATGAATGTATTCATGAATATTGATTGTGTGTGCAGTAAGCAATTTGGTACAATTTATTTGGTCTGAACTGGATATGAAATTTTTTAGTATTTATTTAGAAAGAGCTACTACGTCCTATCTGTATATACAGTAATGCCCTACATAATCAACTCCTTAACCACAGCAGAATTATGGGAAATTTTTCAGGATTTAGTTGGAAATATGGCTTGTTGCCATTCATCGGAAATCTCTCACTAAGAGCTTTCTGATGAATGGCAACAAGCTATATTAGATTTCAATTGAAGCTTTTTACAAATAATTTAATAAATACATTGCCATCGTGGACAATTTATGACTGGGATGTTGAATAGACCACACCACTATAGTGCTTTGATAGGCCACTAATTACAGCGAATTGTCATCAGTGTCAGTCGGCAAAATTTGTTTGGAGGTGCAATATTCTGAAAATATATAAACATGCATATATTGCGCTCATATACATGCTTCATATACTATGAAAATAAATTTATTTCATATGACATAATTTATTAAATGCATCCCCTAACATCAATAAAAGGTCAGCCGACCACAGTGTCCCCCGAAAATGTGGCAAGTCGACGTCGCTTTGTTAAAGAAATTTAAAAAAATGTTGAAATGTTCTAAGTCGAAAGGGTTAATAATTCCATAAAGAAATAATTTTTTCGTCATCTATATACATGTTGCACATCTCCAATATGTGGGTAACAATACTCTGCAGTTTCAAATATCTACGACCAAAACTGTAGGAGGAGTTGATTACACCATGAAGGTACCCTCATACAGAAAATTAAAAAAAAAAAAATTCAAAGTCGATAGTCCCATAACTCTGGGAAAAATCATTGGATCAAACTCAAATTCGAAATTGAACTGTATTTTGATATGAACGACCCACAAAAAAACAGAATTTTCAATTGAACAGTCCAAACTTGAGTTATCATCCGGAAACCAAAGAAAAAGTCGAAAAAAGTCCATAACTCTAGGAAAAAACATCGGATCAACCTCAAATTCGAACTCAACCTGTATCTTGATATGACTGATCCACATAAAATTTGCAGTTAAAGGATCCAAACTTGAGATATCATTCGGAAACCGAAAAAGTGAGAAATTTTCTAAGTTAAAAAAAAGTTGAAAAAATGGAAATAACTCCATAAAAGAACATCGGATCAAACCCAGAATTGCAGAGCACCTGTGTTCTTGGTTGAGACACCTACATACCAAGTTTCAATTAAATCGGATGATCATTACTGGAGTTATAACTCCAGACGGATGCACGGATGGACAGACGGACGCGGCTGATTACAATAGTCCCCCAAAAATAATTTTTTCGGGGGACAATAAATGCACAACAATAAACCGAGTTATCTTTCTTATATGGCTTTATGATAAACTAAAACTAAATGCTCTTTTTGCCACACGACTAAGCACACGTGTATGTGTAATAGAATACTTATACGGCATGACTAGAATCGAGACAAACTCATGTAGTAATAATAGATCAAAAGACAATGACTTAGGTGACGTTTACACATAGCCGGTGAAGCCGTTACCCGGCGAACCCGTTAGCCGGCGAAGGTTGGGCAGAGTGTTTATACATCGCCGGCGAAGATACGCATATATTCATGTGTCTCCTTTACTTGTTAATAGTTTTCGTTTTAGTTCTCACTGAACTGCAATATGATATTGCTGTACACCTGTAAACATCTAGCCGCTTCCTGTTAGAGATATGGTTGGGCAGTATAGTGAAATGAAACTTTTTAGAAATGGAAATGCCGAAATTATTAATATCCAACTCAAACTTTCAGGTATTGCTATTGTTAATTTTATAAATATTTAAAAAACATTGTTAATGGTTTGTTTGGGTTCATATACAGCCTGTGAAGTAAGTGTCGCACCAAAAGCATGGCCATTGTCAGTTTTGAGATCTTTTCGTCCCATACATCTACAAATTGGTGTCTAATAATTCGGATTGGATTTTATACTATATATATAAGTTTCAACATCGCGAATCAAATGTGACACATTTTCCGTTTGCACATTATACAATCAAATATGTTTTTCATTTTACTCGGGCGTTCACCATGTCCATGTATATAGGGCCGTGGCGATGGGGGTGTCTCATCCCAACTTTAATCAAAATATTCAAAAGCTGGAAATTTCATACCTGACACGGCAATAGTTGGACATTTGACATCAGCAATATATTGAAATTGTTCTCGTAGTTTTATTTTCAACAATTTGTTATTGGTGATTTCTTTAGGCAACATTTGCTTATTTTTTGACCAAATTGTTGGACTGAAATGACCATCAGTTGGAAATGATCCAACCTTATTAGAGGTGCGTCAAGTTTGGAAAATGTCCAACAATTGGAAATCTTAAGGCTGGATTCTAGGATTTTGCAATTTTCAGGGTTCAGATTAAAAAAAATTCTCACACCTGGCCATAACCACGGTCGGTCGATAAATTCCAAAGATGAACAGTCCCACACCTCCAAATCAGGCCCTCTAGACCCGTCCCTGTGTAAATATGTCCACGGCGCACTCATATTTAGATTATTGAACTAATTGTCCATTAAGTTTGAATCCATAGAAACGTGCCATCCCATTTCTTCCATATATATACGGACATACATGTACATGAATTAATTCCCTTGAATGCGCAACAGACGTACCATGCACATGCAGAGTACGTGTACCATCATCGGTTAGTATTTATAATAATAGCTTATAACCAAGGTGCGTGACCACCGACCTGACAGCTGATTAGAGACAATCAAACTGGCACACTGACCAATATATACACAGGTGAAAAGCGGGCTGGTCTATCAGCGATTGCACAATAATATTGTTCGATTTAATTGTTGAAAGGAAATCACCCATGACGGCATGACCCCAGATAAACATCTAACTTAACCGCAGAGCGAATTACAATCCATACAATCAGGTGCTTGTACTAAATCATTTTATCCAAAAGTTGAAAACCGTATAGCTGAGTATCCGGATAGCCGTAATTCTTATCCGGCGAAGTATAAACACTCTATTGTTATCGCTGCCGGCTAAAGCGAATGCGATCTTCGCCGGGTAATGTATAAACACCCCCTTAGAGAAAGTCAGTTTTCATATTTAATTAGTTGATATTGGTTATAATTGACTAACAAGTGCAGTTTTCCAATGAAACTTCACAGATGCGATTCATTCATATTTCGAATATCAATCTTTTTACATTATTAGTCTTAGGGACAATGGTACATGTACTTCCAGAAAGCACTGAGCAATACCTCAGATATTTTTCAGTGAACAAGCCTCTGGTAGAAACCACAAGCGAGCCAACATTTTTAACACCAATATGATTTATAAACACCAACACCTGGCACAGGTCACAGGCAACTACATATGCTCAGCCGGTTAGCAACTGAAACATTACCTTTCTGTCTAAGTGAGCTAAATGGGCGAATTAGAATTTACATTTCAAATATTCTATCAGCTGCAGGGTTCACGCTGGCCCAAAATACCCAATTGCCAACATTGTCGCCAATTCCTTTATTTTTTTTAGCCACTATATATTTTCTGTTGCCACTTTTTTTCCAACCAATATTATTTGTGCCAATTTTGAATAAAGTATTTTCAAAAACAAAACAACCAAATAACCTTGTATATATCTTATCAATGATGTGCAACAATTTAACAAGAAATACAAAGTAATCATTAAGAAAAACAACATTTCAACACTAATGGTAAGAATCATGCAGTGTTTTGTGGCATTCTCGTGACATTGAACACTAGTATGTTGCTCGGTTTAGGTGGTGTAGCACATAGAAATGTCAAATCAACCACTTTAATTGGACTATTGGTGATGTCTGAATGCCCAAAGAAATCAGTAAATTTCTTCATATTTTCTGTATGTCACCGTTTGTGAAAGCGAAGTCACGAAGGACATATGTATGATACTTTAGTCTATGCGACATAAGCCGAGAATCCATTATACACTTTCAATTAGGACCCGATTAGCTTTGTCGAGACCGGATTTCAATATGTGATTTGTTTCTGACTGATATACTGCAAGCTTTATTATAAGCCTGATGGGTACCAATTGTCAAAAAGCCAAATAGCTAGGTGCCAATTTTTTTTGCAAATCAGGATTTTTTGAGTGCAAATTAAATTTGTTTTATGGCAATTTGTAAATTATAGCAAATCTTGATAAGCTGAAGAAACAGAAAGAAGCATGGTTAACCAATGTAACATTAGTTGATAAGTAAAGTAACCGTACGTAAGAAGAATAGTTGGTTGTCTTTAAAATAAGAGCTAATTTGAGTAGATGTAATAAACAAACACAAACTGGATGATAATCTAGAATTGTAAACAATGTGCCTGACGTAATAACTGGGTACAAATGTCTTGATGTTTTTCTGCATACCAAAATCTGGCATATAACATTATAATACTAACCTTCATCGACTTCACTTTTTTCATTGATACCAACTTTGAGTTTCTTAGATTTTGGTTCATTACCCTCTGAAAATAAGACATAATTGTAAAAATTATTCAGAGGTACAGTAATGCCCTAAGTAGAGCTTATATTTCCGACTAAATCCTGAAAAGTTACCCATAATTCTGCTGTGGTTAAGGGGTCGATTACTTAGGGCATTACTGTAGGAGTTCCAACTAGTGTCAAACTATTGACCAAAATCAGCTATGAGCTGATTATTTGCAAGCACAATCAACCGATTGCCTTTGTCATGGTGTACATGTGAATAAACAGTGCAAACATTTGGTGCACTGTGACACACGAAGCACAAGTACTAAGTACACTGTATGTACAAAGTGAAAGTGCTGCATTTGGGCATGCAGGATTTATCAAAACGTTGATTAGAATACCCAGGATCTCAAAATTTGCCCTATCAGCATTGCAACCTCTTATCAAAGACAAAAGCAAAACAAGATGGCAGCTATTTTGGCACATAACATTCAAATTAAGCAGGTGGATTTAGTCCTAGAAGTTGAAAACTACTTAATAAAATTTTATTATTTTCTTTTAGTCAAACTTCTCCAGTTCAGTCATATCATACATGTACTAGCAAGCTCAAAGTTAACCCTTTGGCGAGTAGAACGACGTATATGTCGTCTATCGGTTGAGGAGTAGAACGACATATATGTCGTTTCAGGAAGTGTTATTATATGTAGACATAACTTCAATAAATCATATGATTTATAAATGATTTGTATAGAACTTATTTTGATTAATATAATGTCCCGAATGTATAAGTGCAAATGATTATGATAACACACATTAACAAAAATGCACATAAATTAAAACGAATTATTGGACACTTTTGACCCGAACTTGTTAATAATTATTGCCATGACGTTGACGTTAAATTTACTCATGACGTTACAGATACTCTCCAAAGGGTTAACAAAATTTAATTAACTAATAAAGACAGTATCTGTTCAGAATATCAAGGATTTATTCATACAAACTGAATCATATATACAGTAATGCCCTAAATAATCGACTCCTTAACCACAGCAGAATTATGGGTGCATGTTTCCGATGAATGGCATGTTTCCGATGAATGGCAACAAGCCATATTTCTGACTAAATCCTGAAAAATTACCCATAATTCTGCTGTGGTTAAGGAGTCGTTTATTTAGGGCATTACTGTAATACTGATACCTACCAGCAAGTTTTCTCTTCTTGGGAGAAGATATATTTCTGTTCTTTTTCTCATCAGCTTCACTCTGGCTGGTATTCACCTCTTTGTCCAAATCCACGATCTTCATGTTTTCAGTGACAATAAATTTACCAGATAAGACATTATTCTTCTTTTTTTTCTTCACATAGTTTTTGAATGTTTCTTTCCTTTTTTCTGTCTTTTTCTCTTGTATTTTTGAACCTTTATTTTCCAACAAGTGATCAACTTTGATAATGGTCTTGTTCACATCTGCTTTATCACAATTGGTACCTCTGTTGTTCTTTTCTTTCTTTCCTTTTTTCTTTGAGTTTTCACTTAAATTTGCCTGAAAAAGTAGCAGTATAATTGTCAAGGCTTCAAAAATAAGTCACATTTATATATCTGGAAAAAGCAAATCCTTAGATGTAAGAATTACAACCTTTTTTTGGAAAATCACAGCTGTACAATTTGGAAATAAACAGGGTTAGCACAACAGTTTGTCAAATATGCCACAGTTAACGCTTTCTAAACTAAATACTCATTGACATGCACATGTAGACAGGTCTTTTGTTGAGCTTATTATCTGAACATTTCCCTCCCATAAATAAGACTCCTACTGTACTAGTATTATCTGTCATCTCATTATTCCTGAAAACCCCTCCAGATGAGACTATTCCAGTGTATACTTTTATAACTGAGTGGGAACATCCATTTAGTATAGTAAGTGTTAACATTAGCAGCCCTGGGAATTCGCCTAGGCAATAGGCAATACCCAGGTCAATGCAGAGGAAAAATCAGTTTGCTTAGCCAACGCAAAATGGAGTTCATTGGGTAACCAAGATATTTTCTCAATGGAGTATAACCTTTTTAGCAAAAAGATTTCCTTTCACTCTTCTTTACACATGTCGTCTTAAAATAGCATCCATGGCACTTGGGGCATTAACACTAAAAACACTGTTGAGAGGTGATTGGGGATATTTACATATCGGTCGAGTAGTGGTCTGGAAACAATGTTTTCCCCGAACACTAAGATGACAGTACGGTAATATGAATCAATTATATGTATGCATGTTGTCAGCCAATTGTTTTCATATCTAATCATAATAAACAAGAGGATCGCTAGGGCATGGCAAAATACACCCATGGTAATTCCAACAAAGGGCCATAGCCAAATTGGCCGGCAGAACTCAAATTCAAACTTGACCTGTATTCTGGGCTAGTAAACTGACATACCAAATTTCATTCCATTCAGTTCAGACTTCCTAAAGTTATCATCTGGAGACGAAAATTGAGTGCAAATTCCAACAAAATGGGCCATAACTCTGGTGAAAATTGGCTGCATTACCCAAATACAAATTTTCATTCCATTCAGACTTACTAAAGTTATCATGCAGAAACGAAAAAAGCAAACAAATGAATGGACAAACGAACAAATAACATAATACGTTCTGTGTTTTTTTAAAGTTCTCCTGCCTACCTATCCACATAGAAAAATGTGGGTATGATGACTGCAAACATATATTTGTAATATAGTAGTAACTGAAACATCCAAACAGGACAGTCATGTAAGAACTACATCTGGAAATACCAGGAAGTGTACACTACAGATACAGACCAATGTTGCATTAAAGCCTTTACACCTTTACACTTGATGGGTGTAGTTGACTCTGCGTTCTTGTGTGTTCGCAAATGATAGACCGCCACTATTTCGAGACACAATTCGTGAGTGATGATTCAAACACCAACAATGGCCCAAGATCCAATACATTTGCGAGTTAGGATTTTCACTCCTCGGTTATCGTGGAGTAAAAATACAAACCCACGAACATGATGTTAAGGTGCTCATGGGCCAGTTCTAGGTGTTTAAATCACAAAGACACATTTTCATAAACCATGATCACCCAAGAGGCAAGAGATGATCTACAGTTGAATGATGATTTGACAGCCAAGAACACTGACAAGATCAGGCGCATCCTAAATTCAACTATTATAGTTAATTTTATTGACAGTGCTAAATCCAACATTTCCCTGTTTTGTGGAAGCTATGGAATTGCACATTCCAATGCATACATGTAGTTAAATTGCACTCGTAGCAACATTACAGCAAATGAACAGTCTCCCGATAAAATTTGTTATGCGACCTTTTGCGCAGGCTTATTTTAGTTAATAAGGGAAAAATCCTCGTTTGAATTCCTCGAGTGGAAACTTAAACTACACATCGATGTTCTGCGTGCCGTTTGCCTATATCGTCCTCCGTTTTCTGACAACCATCCAGTCACAACCTGCACCTTCTTAAAGGAATTCAAAGAATATCTTGAATCGTTGGTTGTGTGTCCAGAAAAACTCATCATCTGAGGTGACTTCAACATTCATGTCGATGATGTTAACGACGCTACTGCTCAATACTTTGACAAACTCCTATATTCGCATGGACTGACACAACACGTCACAACTACTACACATGAATCTGGACATATTCTAGACCTCATCATCACCAGATGTTCAGACGACTTTTTCCATAACCCAACCAACCGTGACAACTAAACTCTCAGATCATTCCTTTGTGGACTGCACAATCAGCACCCTCAGACCGAAGTTGACAAAGAAAACTGTGACTTTCCGCAAAATTAACAACATCAATATTGAGAAATTTGACAGTGACATCAAAGAATCAGATCTGCATAAACAACAATGGACTGATTTAAATGGACTTGTGTCTTGTTACAACAACACGTTATCCCAGCTGCTAGACCAACATGCACCAACTAAGACCAAAACAATAGTCGTGCGTCCAATGCTACCCTGGTTCAACGACAACCTGAAAGTACTCAAAGCCGACCGGAGAAAAAAGGAGAGGACCCGAGGCACGTCTGCAGAACATGAAAGATCGTACTGTGATGCCCGAAACAAGTTCTCCAATCAACTAAAGGAAGCCCGGAAGTCACACTACACCGACTCGATCAACAAGTGCGAAGGTGACACCAGGCAACTTTTCAAAGTTGTGAAAAAGATGTGTGAGGAGAAACCGAATGAGACACTACCACCGCATGATGACGCAGGACAATTGGCGGAGCAGTTTGGTGAATTCTTTTCTGAAAAGATAGAACTTATCCAAAAGAAGATTGACAACATCACCGTGAAAGCGCCTTGTGTCGACAAAGAGGAAGCCACGGAAACGTTCACAACATTCGACGATCTCGACCTTGACGACGTCGTTAAAATCATCAAACGCTCTTCAAATGCACCTTGTGAACTCGATCCTATACCAACAACGCTACTCAAGAAATGTGACTCCCTGATACCTATCATCACCCAGTTGATAAACCTATCATTAAGCCAAGGACGTGTTCCCAGTAGCTGGAAAACAGCCATAGTTCACCCTCTTCTCAAGAAATCCGGTGCTGACCTTGTTTTCAAGAACTTCCGACCCGTCAGCAACCTATCCTTCATTTCTAAATTGTGTGAAAAGGCAGTGATAGACCAACTCATTCGGCACAGCGAACAACATGCACCTCTTCCAATAAACACTTCTGCTTTCCGTCAACACCATTCAACTGAAACTGCGCTGCTTAAAGTCCAAAATGATATTCTCTGCAGCATGGAAACAAGAAAGGTCACTCTGCTTGTGCTACTAGATTTGAGCGCTGCTTTCGACACCGTCCGCCATGATATTCTTCTAGATACTCTACAATCTGACTTTGGTGTTCGCGGCACTGCAGCTATCTGGTTGAAATCTTACCTCACGAACCGATCACAGCAAATATCCATTAATGGCTCAAAGTCTACAAATTTCCCCATCGAGTGCGGAGTTCCACAAGGAAGTTGTCTTGGACCCGTGCTGTTCTTATTCTACATTTCGAAATTATTCTCAGTTGTTGAAAGTCACCTCCCCGATGTTCATGGCTATGCAGATGATACCCAAATCTACTTTTCATTTCGACCGACAGAGAGAGGCGAAACTAAAGCACGTCAAATTGTGGAGAACTGTATTGTGGACATTAGAGCGTGGATGATTACCAACCGACTCATGATAAATGACGATAAGACTGAATTCATAATCATTGGTTCTCGACAACAACTTCAGAAAGTCAACATCAGTTCAATTCATGTGGGAGACGCCGACATACCAACAAAGGACACTGTTCGCAACCTGGGATCGTATTTTGACACAAACATGACAATGGATAACCATATCTCTAATATGTGTAAGAAGGCGTTCAGAGGTTTATACAAAATCCGACAAATTAGACAATACCTCGATGTAGACTCAACTAAGACATTGGTCCATGCTTTTGTCACGTCACACTTAGATTACTGTAATTCTTTACTGTATGGACTACCGAATTACCAGTGTGATCGCCTGCAAAAAGTGCTAAATGCTGCGGCGCGAGTTGTATCATACACTCCTCGGCATGAACATATAACTCCAGTTCTCAAGCAATTACACTGGCTGCCAGTGGAGTATCGAATCATGTTCAAAATTATTTTGCTTGTATTCAAATCTCGTAATAACATGTCACCATTGTATATACAGGATATGATCAAAGACAGAAATGTGTGTACATATGGATTACGATCTGATAGCAGTATGCTTTTGTACATTCCTTTCAACAAACAGAAAACGTTTGGCGATAGGGCATTTTCATTTGCAGGTCCACATCTATGGAATAGCATTCCACCTCACTTGAAAATATTCACTGATTTAAATAAGTTTAAGACCGGCCTCAAAACATATCTCTTTGATGTAGCATTTAATTCCTAGATATATGTGCATGTACATGTATTATGCTGATTAGGCAATGAGCTCGATGTAATGTAAAGCGCCGTTGAATATGTACTCATAATATTGAGCGCTATACAAATTAATTATTGTCTTGTATTGTATTGTATTAATAATGACACAAGGGTGCCTTTCTAAATGACATTAACATGATCACTCAATCGATCGCTCCTTCATGATAATATTTAGACCAATTGAATGTTAACCAATGCATCACGAGATGCAGATTTTTCATAAACTTGTTATGAAATAATACTCAAAATGCATAATAAACCATGTTATAAGCAGACAGTGCAATGTAGAAGTTTCTTTACACTTTACACATGAAAACATAATATTGAAACCAGACCTCCGGTATACTCGAACCAATACACCATAGAATAATTCTACCAATATCATATATGAAAATAACAATGCAAGATATAGAAGCTGCATGTCGGAGAATGAAAACTTCAGCTGAGATCATATTTGATATTGTCTAATACACGTACACTGTACATGTAACTACAGATCTACCAGTATCTACAAACATTTTTTAAGTTGGAAATTTCATGTCTGAATCAACGTGAGATAGAAATTTTAGAGTGAAACAGGTTACAATTGTTCCTGCGATATTCAGTTTCCATCGTAGTTTTCCTGCTGTAAATCATGTCCCAGTTTTTAAACCATGATTAGAAATTTTTCTCCAAAATTTTAGACTGAACTGGCCTTGGATAGGAGTTGAGATTTGAGGGGTTTTGCGGAAATTTTTCTGGTAAGTTTAAAAGTTTGAGGTATCAGTTATAACATTCCATCTCAATTCAGAGGGTGCAATTGAATTTCCCAAAATATGGGTGACTTATGTTTTGGTCTAAAAGGGAGGTACAGTAATTGAATTATACACCCCCTTCTCATGGACTCATCTAGGGTTTGAGTTTGGGCACCTGGGCCATGTTGCCTGCTATCCCCCTCCGATGTGGAGAATTAATTAGGTGCATGGATACATTTCCAGGTGGAATAATATAGGTAAGTTTAATATTTTTCCAAAATATATTGCACACTCATGGCAATCATTTGATATTCCTGGCTCGATTGATACCCCTAAATAAAACAGCTTAATTTATATAGCCCCATTTGTCTCGATTATATAGAGTCTCAAGCCTACTGCTGTTTTCCCTCGATTTTCTCATTGTATCGAACAGAATGTTAAGTTTTAGTATGTTAACATGCCAACAATTATTTAATTTTGATCTATTGTCAGCGCAGTCGGCAACCAGACGTCAGCAATCGACGTTGTGTCTTATTTATTAATTATGATCTATTGTCAGCTACATACATGTACTTGTGTAATGTCTGAAAGGCCAAATTATGCTCTATTTTGTTACATCGCGGCCCGGTTACAGGGTTCAACAAACTAGGTCTACAAATATGCTTAACATTAACGTTATATACAGCCTCTTTATGCCACAGCAAGAATAATTCTTGTGATAGAATGGAGAACGTTTGGGTCCAGAACTTTCTTTGGCATGGATCAATAAAGTGCATTTCTTCAACTTGCTTACTCTTGTCCTCACATGGTAGAAATAAAGAGCACTTTGGTGCGAAAATTCAATATAGATTGAACATAGGCAAAATTTGTTTTGTGACTTCTCGGTTAACCGGGAATTTACTGCAATCGTTTTAGTCTTGTTAGTAGTTTACATGACCACAAACTAGATCACGCCACAATTCTCTACTCCATAGTTATGCCCATGGCGTAGCTATTGAGTAGATATTCATGGCATGATCAAGACCACGAACAGACATTGGTCGGAAAAGTGTCGGCTATCGACTATTTGCTGACATCGACAGCCACGCCGACGGAGGGACCGGTGTCGGTGGCTAACTGGGATATCTCTATTTTGCTGAGGACCAGTCAAAAAGGTGATTATGGGAACATCGTTCAGTCGTGAATTTCCGTTCTGTTTTTCAGCTTCGTCGGCGAATGACATGAAGTCGATCGGCAATTTTTGGATACTGACTACGTGGAAGTGGAATTGAGTTCAAGTTTCAGGGACCTAGATATCTTTACTCCTGAGTGTAAAGAACCCATTCAGATTGCTTTGGACTTGGAAAAAACACTCAAATTTGTTAAATTTATACTGACAGAGAGTGCCTGAAAGTGAAACAGCGCAAAACAGGAAGGATCAGCGCACCAATGCTTTCGATATGCTTTTGGGAACATCAAAAGAAAAGGTTCTGCCCAAGTTTCTTCCAAAGGAAAACATGAATCTTAATGATAAATATATTATTATTAAAATTAATAAATTAAAAATGATTAACAAAATTACTGAGTTAATTGTGCTATTATTACTCCAACCTTTCTTCGAGAATATGTCACAAATATGCCATGGGGTGTCCACTTTATATTCCTCCCCCACCCTGTCCCAACCAATCCCACCGCGACGCCTACCCAGTTCTTGTTCAATTCCGGCTTGTATATAGCTTGAATTGAGAATGTTTTGAAGGTTTCACGGCTACAGCAGGCATGCTCCAACGCTGGTGACTGGAGACGACTCAGATGACACCACTCTGGATGTAAGTTGTAAGACCCTGTGTTCAATGAATAAAATGTGAGAGACACTGTCAGGCCACCCCACACGCCTAAATGTAACTGCCCCTATCTTCTGACTGAAAATCCGGGATACATGCATCGATCCTGCCATGTGTGCCCCGACCCTTGATATACATGTCAATTGAACAACAATCTTGTGAAGCTCATGTTGAATTTGCGTTTTATTCTTCGCAAGAGAGTCTGGACATCTGCTGCCACTGCTGTGGGCCTAACTGCACAAGGAACCCTGACATATTAAAGAGATACAAGGTGGTGCTGCCAGTGTGCAAGAAATGTGCAGAAATTCACAAGGAGATCCCAAAGAGGAGTCCAAGATAAAGTCCTATATAATGACAATTTTCAGCAACATAACTAGTCAAATAAAGCATGCCGAATCATGATATTTGTGATATGTTTTATTATATGGGAAAATTATAACATGGTATAAATATCAGGTCTAATGAAAAAAAAATATATATTTACCTACCCACTTCCAAAATCTAGTCGGGAGTGGACAAACACAAATATTTTTAATAGTGGCCTTATATAATATGGAAATAAAAACACAATGAACGAAAACATATATAAACAAGAGGTGTGCACTCGAGTGCTAGCATACCCCCACGGTGGCAAATTCAACCCGCATTATCTGTAAACCCAACAAAAAAGATTTTTAACTTTAAAGAAAAATTTGGATTAATAATTTTGATATTGGTTCAAATTTGTTCGAATGATTGCAGAAACCCAAAAAAGGGTAGAAAATTAAACGCAACCTTAACATCTAAGATGGCTTTTGTCGAGTGTGATAGCATCCAAAAACTAGGGCGTGGCAAAATACGCCCTTTAGCTATTTCGAATTGTACTACTGCAAAATAAAATAATACTTTGGGCTTACATTTGAAGAATATCTGATATACCCCTAATTTCAATGCCAAAATGCGGTCAAATTCTAAGTCGAATAAAAGGTCAGTAGACCTCATGTCCGCCTCTAAGTGTCGGCTTGATACGACCGTTGTTTGCGCATAAAAACCTGTCTTTAGTGCTAGTAAACCTACATACCAAATTTAATTTCATTCAGTACACATTTACTGAAGTTATCATCCGGAAACCTCAAATTGGCAAAAATTCAAAGTAAAAAAGGGACATAACTCTGGTGAAAATTGGCGGGCGGAACCCGAATTCGAACTTGACCTGTGTTTTGCTGGGAAAAAGACACATACCAACTTTGGCTCAGATCAAATAATCCAAACTGGAGTTATCGGTCGGAAACCAAAAATATTAACAGACGGTCAAATTCTAAGTCGAAAAAGGGCCGTAACTCATGTAAAAATAATTGGACGGAACCCATATTCGAACTTGGCCTGTATCTTTAGCTGGGAAATACACATACCAACTTTGGTTCAGATCAAATTATCCAAACTGGAGTTATCGATCGGAAACCAAAAATGTTAACGGACGGACGGACAGCAGACAGACTGATTACATAATACGACCTTTTTTCAAAAAGGGCGTATAAAAAGGAAGTTTCAAATATCTACGATCAAAACTGTAGGAGGAGTTGATTACACCATGAAGGTACCCTCATACAGAAAAACAGAAACTTATAAAAAAAAATATTTCAAAGTCGAAAGGCCCATAACTTTGGGAAAAATCATTGGATCAAACTCAAATTCGAACTTGACCTGCATTTTGATATGAACGACCCCAAAAAAAACAGAACTTCCAATTAAACAATCCGAACTTGAGTTATCATCCGGAAACCAAAGAAAAAACAAGAAAAATTGAATTTTCTAAGTCGAAAAGCCCATAACTCTGAGAAAAAAATCATCGGATCAAACTCAAATTCGAACTTGACCTGTATTTTGATATCATTGACTCACACAAAAATGGAATTTTCAATTGAACAGTCCAAACTTTAGTTATCATCTGGAAACCAAAAAAAAAAGAAGTAAAATTGAATTTTCTAAGTCGACAAAAGTCCATTACTCTAGAAAAAATCATCGGATCAAACTCAAATTCGAATTAAAACTGTATCTTGATATGACTGATCTACAAAAAAACAGTATTTGCAATTAAAGGATCAAAACTTGAGATATCATCCGGAAACCGAAAAAGTGAGAAATTTTCTAAGTCGAAAATGAGGCGTAACTTAAAAAAAAAAAGTCGAACCGAACCGCAATTAGCATCATGCGGAGAGGCAGTCCTAAGGAGATTGCATACAAAAAAAAATTGAAATTGGTTCATAGTTGTTCGAGTTATGAGGTCGGACGGACGGACAGACGGACGGAGGGAGAAAGCGTGACGGACAGACGCAGTCAATCCAGTATACCCCCCATTTTCTTCGAAAGTGGGGGTATAATAAACATAATAACAGTGAAGTGAACCAAATATCACATACATGTGTAGCAAGAAAGATGCATAGCCAAGAAAGAATGAGCAATTCTAGCTGGTTTGGTTTCATTGACTTGGTTTTCAGTTTCTCAAACAGCTCGTGAATTGCTCTTTCTTTCTTGACTGTGCTGGCCTTCTGGTGGATATGTAATAAATGGTCTGAAACTAACTGCGCCTGTGTTGGAATTAACCCAGCTTCATCCCACAAAGCAGGAGTTGTGATTTGGGGGGCTAACCCCGGGATATTCGAAAGGGTCGAATGACCCTTTCCCTAACCCCTCACTTCATCCCACATATGTTGTAAAGCCAGTGATATATACCCTATGCATGTCGCTAAAACAACATACTTACTACGGATCACCACCGCTAAAACAACATACTTACTACGGATCACCACTGGCTTCGGGTGAATTGTAATTACATGAACACACCTCAGGTAACACTATTGTCGGTCAGTCCTTCGAGTTTGAGGCGCGCAATTGCGCTTGCGCGCCTTGGCGCACGCGGATCTAAAAACCAGCGAGTTATTAAATGCGCACGCCGAAAAATTTAAATGCGCGCGTCGGAATTTGCAACGAGATTTTAACAAACAGCACATCAATGGTTAAACGCCGACAAGACTATTCACCGTGTATCTTTCTCAGTAGCGATGACGTTGATTACGAACATAATAACAAAGATCAAATCGGCCGCCGGCGTCTTTCTCACTCAATGATTGGGGTACACCTCGTCACAACTGCTGCACGTGCGAGTTCCCGCAAAAAAGTGTCAATTCTTTGGCAGCCTCGTTTGATGTTTCGGCATGCGGGATTCGCCGATTCATTTGAATATTATTGCCATAGATTAGGTTTTAAGTTTAACTATACTTCGAAGCTATACTTCGAAGCCAGTATCTCTCGACTCAGAGAAAGCGAAGAATGGACATTGGAGCCTCCTCAAATACCGACTCTATCAAAACGAAAGAGAGCCCCGGTTGATTCGTCGGATTCCGGTGAATCTGATTGCGGTAACGATTCCACTTCCGAGTTTGAATTTTTAAGCGACTGCGAGTCTGGTGAGCATGCGCTCTCAGACGCGGAATTGGACTCATTACCGTTATTAGATTCACCTGGATTGCCAGATAATCGGATTATTGTGGACTAGATATTGTACTACAATATAAACATATGTTTTTATTTCTGTTTTCACTTTAAGTTGCCAAAGGCACACTTGGAATTACACGTGTGTATCATTATAATTGTGTTTGTCTTTATTCAGTAATCATTTCATCCATGTTAATTTGAATTGTGCTCCCGCAAAAAATGCGCGCGCAAATTCCAAAAGCTCCGAGCGATATATCGCGCACCTACGTTTTCCAAATTCGAAGGACTGGTCGGTAAAACACAAATGGTAATAATCACACGTGCGAGGAAGGAAGCCCGAAGTTTGTTTTCATAGTACCTATGTCAATCAGTCTTCACTAATGACTAATTAGCAGGTCACAGGATTATAATATTCCGGCTAACTGTCACTCCGTCGAAAATGACTTTCGGCGAAATGTCCATTCCAGCGAAATTTACTTCCGGTGAGGAGTCCAGGCCCCCTTCGCACGGGGCCGTCTTTAGCAACATAACAAACTTTTTTGTATTTGAAATTTTGTTGAAATATTTTGGGTATTGTAGTAATTTAGAACATAAACATAACCATTTGATTGAGTTTCATTACTTAGAATTGGTCTAAGTTAGAAAAATTTACTTTGAAAAAATTTCAGTTTTAAGACATGAGAAATTCATATTTCGAGAAATGCTCCAAAGTCGAACCCATGACATAGAACACACCAGGATTCACTCAGTTAGGTAATATTGTGTCCTTGTCTTACTTAAGGTTATATTCTGTTGAAATATGATGGAATTGATGGAATTAATTGTCAGTAATGAATGTGCCATGAGCGGCAAGTGGCGGACAACATGGAAAAAATGAAGAAAATTGCAACATTTTGCCAGAATGTATATATATCTGGAAAGCAGCCTATAGAATGACACAGCATGCTGCAGCTAAGTTAAGTGAATGACAATCCGCCGAATCTGGCTCACTTTATCGAATGTCCTTGATTTTATCTTGATAATATTGCCTTTCACTTCTTTAGAACTCCAAGAATGTGAAGTTCAAAATGTATAACTTGCCTCTCCCTTATAATTACGGTAACTAAAAACTGTGTCCCCCTGAGCACCGTATATTGGAAATAAATGAGCATTGGGCTTGTTATTATGTTATCCTGATAGCATTCAGTCATACACTGTATGACAGTCCAGTGAGTGCAACCAACTGATTTTCAATAATCTGTTCTGTCACCACAGGCCTTCTAAACAGTGATTGAGATCTTAATAAATAGATATTTAATGCATCTATTCTCCATCACTTTGTACAAGAAGTCCATTTATATAAAGGTAAGTGGGCGGTATCTGGAGAAGTCGGCCCCCCACGGAGTCGGGCCCATACGAAGACGTTCCTACGCGAAGTCGGCCCCATTAATTAGAAGGGATTAAATCGGCTTAATTTTATTGAGGTAGTGTTTATGTTGGCTAATTGTGAGGTCCTCAATTTTTGCAAAAATATATAATATGATATCACTCAATTATGGAATGTGTTCCGTTTGGCATGAGTACAGTATCAAATAAATGCATGATAAAGACTTTTAAAGGTAGGCTCAGTTTACTATAGACCCTGCCTGACCAAGACTCAGAGCCCCATAAATGTTTGTGTTATAGCGACTGATGGTTCACTAAAGACCCACCCCTGTGCTCTACCACAACTGTTTAGAATGCCTGTGACTGTCACCACAATACTTTACACATCACAGCTTTCAATGAGATTATTACATATATTATACATCCGAGCCTTGAAATAGTGTCTGTCATTTGCAGAATGAGGTCCCCAGAGGGCAAACTTAGTGATGCTAACCAGCATAGCGTGTTAGCATCACCAAATTCACCCTCTGGGGACCTCATTCTGCAAATGACAGGCACACGATTTCAAGGCTTGAATGCACACAGTATAATATATATAAACCACTTTTACTTATGTTATACATATAGTTTATATTCACATAATGTTATACTATTTTGTGTTAAATTACACTTTCAACGGGTTTATTGCTGCTAACAAAATCAAATATAATCTAACACCTGTAGCGATCAGCTGTTTTGACCAGGTACTCAGGTGTGAAACTGATATAACGGTAATCACAACAATTGATAAGTTGTGTCGGAGACAATGGGAACAAGGCAGCCCTCTTAATTCAGATTGTTTGGCTTCGGCAATCCGCTACGCAACAGTATGCCGTGGCCCAGTTTGCTTCAGCAAATTGCTTCGGCAATGCTGATTGCCGTAGCCAATTATAAAGGCTGACAAGGCCATGGGACTCAGAATATACGTATTCAATGTTTAGCTTCACCTACCACAAAATAAACAAGTGAAATATATTCTTATTATAGCTTTTGCTTCGTAAAAAGTGTTCTGTTCGCGAAAACGTGCTTTGCTTCAGATCTCAATCTAAAGCGGAAGTGAGAACTATTCAGTGAATTATCACCCTTGCCATATTCGTTTGTCTATTTATAGCCACTATAAAATTTGGTTCGCCATTTACTTTAACCACGGGTGATACCGCGTGGCCGATGAGAGCGCAGCAGGTAAATCATATTTTTTTCTGTCTCAAATATTACTTTTTATCCACGTGAAGTTCATATTAACCAATGACAGTGTCCGCCTAATTATCGAAAAAATCTTTTATCAGGTTCTAATTGATCCCGGTAGTTTATTTTAACACTAAGTGAAAGCACAGTCCCTAGGAATCACTGTTAGTTGAATAAAATATTATTTAATAATATTAAATCAATATATGATATTTAGTTATTATATTAATATAAAGAACAGTTTGGAAAGTAAAACGTTTGTATACTGCATTTTCATTGGCAGATGATTTGCACGAAATTACAGAGTACAAATTTTTATGCCACACAAACATTCGTGCTTTCTGAGTTTATATCATCATATTCCGTATTTTTTTCTTGAAACGATGGTGTATTCAGATTGTTAGTATCTTTCCCAACTTACCAGAAAATAGCTGTTAGTTCCTCGAATATTCATTCAAGTCTAACTGTCGGGAATTCCTAATCATTTCTGAGAAAACCACCCAATCTGTAAATAGTTCGTTCGCATATAGCCAACCGGTGATAATCCGAATAAAAGGGATTACGGATGTGAGTAAACAGACATCGGGCGTGTTAAAACTGGCTCTGCTATACACTACTAAGTACACATTTTAATTCATTCTCATTACTAGATAAATGTAGAAATGACCATCTCAAACTAATATATCTATATATTTTCAAGTAGGGCCCTGGGGGGTGATTGATACCTTGAGATGTGAAAGCAAATTTTATATTCCAAGCTCCCGGTCAACTCCGCATCTCAAGAGGGACGATGGGAGATAACTCGTGCTGGGTTTGGCTGCAAATTTTAAATAAGTAATGTGCAATAGGGAACTGGATTGATAACTTCCTGTTTTAAACAATTTTGCAGAATTACGTCACTTGATAATAGCCGACAGTTATTCAATGTGAATATTGGATGGAAAATTACGATTTATGTACAACTCAGACAAGGTAGAGTTGATATGACCCAACGAGCACATTAAGAACAATTAACTTAATTGTCACATGTCAAATGTGGGGAGATACATGCATTTTTTAAGAACGAAAAATCTAATTGTTCGTTTTAGTGATAGATCACTGTGAGTGGCATCAGCCAATGAGAGAATTGTTTACATAATAACAAAATCTGAAGTTGCCCAACTGTTAGTTCTTCTAAATAGTAGAGGTAATATATTCATTGATTTATTGTACTTTAATCAAGTTCAATGTTACATGAACAGTGATTCCTAGGACTAGGGTTGAAACGATTAATCGACTAGTCGTAGACGACGCTGAAATGTCAGAACGTCGACTCTGAATTTTGCCGTCGACTAATCGGAACATAGTGTATTAGTTCCATGTATAACGTTTTCAAGATCGATTCCGACATAAACGGTGTTAACTGCGTGTAAGTTACGGTAAGTTTTACGTTTGGTGACACCCGGAATTGACAGTGTTACTAGTATAGACACACACAGTGACCCGACTATTAATCGAAAGAATGAAATTGACAACATAATGTCTCACTCGTCATTTGAGGTCAAAGACATCACTGCGACATGATGGCAATGATTGACGCGGCTTTATCGTTTGTCGGAGACCGATTTGATCTAGACACTGTGTATATTTCAATTGATCAATTGAAGGTTGCTTAAGGTGACATCATTGTTGCTACCGTATATAAATGATACTGACTATCGTATTCTACAACATAGCCTATTCTATAGGGCGTATTTAGTCAGAACATTAACATTTTATAGTGACACCGCTCGGCACCGGTTTATTGGTGATCACGTGACTAAACGAAATCTCGAACGCAGATATTAAATTTAAAACCTGTATAAATGATCGAGTTTCTAATCATTATCCACCACATGTCTAATTATATAATTACATTCAGTGTGTTGGATAAATATCAAGATGTTTACAGTATTATTTCCCAAATTAATTGGTGTCTATGCAGGGAAATGCACTATGCAATAGACCGTCATCGCATCAGTCATCATTACGATGAATTTTCCGTACCATGTTATGTTTGAAAGTTTTGATATCGGGTACCGACTAGTCGACGCAATGCGACTTTTGGGTCTCGACTAGTCGACTCTGAAATTCACTAATCGTTTCAACACTACCTAGGACTGTGGTGAAAGCTTATTTATTCAGCTTTCGTTTTAGCGCGAAAACCAAAAAGATCTATCAAGATTGAGTGTCATGTGATTCCATAGATTGCAACACCCCGCTCCGGTTCCTTGGTCGGGTTGCCTTTTTTTTAATACCGGAAGTCAGCTTACGAGCGACATCTCGGGGGAGGTAATGTGGCTACCGTCTTCGTATGTCACATACTATCAGGTCTGGCAAATGTGAGAATACAGCTACAATAGCTGTATTCAGCTAACCTAGCTGTATTCAGCTATATATTATACTCTCAAACCGGCTGTTTTTCGATAATAAACTAGAAGCGCTAATTTGCGCATCAAAATTAGGCTACCATATTCTCCGGTCACCCTCAAGGCCTCAACCAAATCAAAATCGTCGCTTGTGTTCTGACAAAGTGTTGCCTTTTGTCGACACGGCAATTCTGATTTTGTGTGAAAACTTACTACGGTGGTCGATGTCAGTAAATATTCTGGGGACTATTTTCTGCAAATGCATTCATTAACTAACTTATAAAATAAAGATCAATTTCATCCCAAATACTCGTTTACTTCTTCCCGATGCTAAACCGGTAGGGGGCGTTAGAATGGTGTACCTATATCAAGCATTTAGAATTACATACCACTAGCGGTTTGTGAGCGATACTGGTAACTATTCATAACTGTATATACAGATATTGTGCGGCATATTGCAAATGTATGGCGCAACATAGGGACAACTGAAATGAAAATGCGACTTATATAATTTCTGAAGTATTTCAAACATGAAGTCCTGGTCGTTAGCAAGTCAGAACTATTCAATCTGTTTTGGCGGGAAAATATATAATGTGTGAAAACTTACTAAACATAACATTGGTATTTGTATTTTCGCGATTCGACATACAAGTATGCGTTTCCGTATTTTTGGAGAGAATCAGCTCAAGCAGTGAGTGGAACTCGCTCGGTTAAACTCTGGCTAGAGATGTTCCCCTTTTTACCTGTTTTAACGCACCAACCAAACTGCGTTTTAGCAGCATCATATTGATACTTCCGGGAATGATTAAGATGTTCCATCTTCGGTGATAAATATTGTATTTAATGTATTTTTCAAGGTATTCCGCATTGCATAAGAGAGTTATTAACCGTTATGACCGACATCGACCGCCATAGTAAGTTTTCACACATAATCACCATCGCCGTGCCGACAAAAGGCAACACTTTGTCAGAACACAAGCGACGATTTTGATTTGGTTGAGGGTGGCCGGAGAATAGGGTAGCCTAATTTTGATGTGCAAATTAGCGCTTCTAGTTTATTATCGAAAAACAGCCGGTTTGAGAGTATAATATATAGCTGGATACAGCTAGCTGAATACAGCTATTGTAGCTGTATTCTCACATTTGCCAGACCTGACTATGTGACCGACTTCGCACGGGGCCCGACTTCTCCTGTATTCAGGTATATATATAGTTAGATTTGCACATGAGACAGACTAGATCCATTTGATCTTTGTGTCATGGCTTACGCCATCAAAGATCCATGGCGTGCGTCAAACAACATAGGCGGTTATAATTCCTATAAAAGTAACAATTAGGACCAACGCATATGTATTTATCAACTAAATACAAATACAAGTATGAAACCATCCACTCACCTACGTGTCATTTATCCTTAAAATCTGACAGATAACAGAACGTAAACACAGACATGTCGTGTGTTCGTCGACCATTGCGTGTGACCCGTAATTTCATGAATCCCCCTGTGAGTTCCCCGTGCGCACGGCAAGGTAATCACATGCGTTCACATTGAGTGTACAATTCAGGTTGCCCTGATACAATTCAAGTTGAGGGGAACTACAATCTGCGCATGCGTGTAGTTTTACAAATTACCAACTCCAATTTGTTACACATGCGTACTGTTAACATCCTGGTACAGTAATGCGAGTTGCAGAATCATGTTTGCCATGCACGAGACGCACGTAGTCATGTGATATGTTAGCTCCTCCTGCTTCGGCCATTTAACCACATTTTGTCAACATGTTTTCCGACTGGATTTTTGGATTAAATTATTACGGAATTATACACACGTTCTGGTAGGTGTCAGAGCTAATATATATTGCAATAGTGTTAACATTAATGACTATGTTAGTTGATTCGTAAAATTAAGTGTATTTAGAAAAATTAGATAGCCGTCTAAGCTGATGCGCCGCCGCGGTCAGACGTGGATGGCCATAGCCATATTACCACGTCTGGTCAGACTAGAGACAGACCTGACTGTCTCAATTTGTTGGGTCAATAATTAAATTGAATGCCAGCCTGGAACTTAGTGGAAGTGGTAACCACTAAGTTAACCAGCCTTACCACAATACCACATTACCAGGTAATAATATTTATTTCAATTTTGAAATTCAGAAATACGATACCATTTTGCGGTATGAATTATTGTCAATACTGACACTGTCCAAAATGGTGTAATCGGTCAACTCCTCGAATGAGACAAGATCTCCAAGACCAGGAATTGCATTATTAGCAGAGAAGTCGACTTTTTTCCACTTCCCCTTCGGGTTCACGTGCAAAATTTTCGCCATCACTGTAAAGTCGTACACCGGATGTAGCCAACTCAGCTTCAAGAAACAACGGTTTTCGTCTTTTCTCATTCCGGGAAATTGCTATTTCGATTTCCGGATTTTGTGATTATTTATAGAAGACAGACGAACAATCACCCCCGATTTATCACAAGTTGTCTGACAAACTGGTTTTAAGAGCATATTACTGATCAATTTCTGGTATATCCACTTTCTGAGACCTCACTCCTCAGTCATTCTTACTGCTACTCACAAGACTAACCCTACTAACAGTGATAGGAAAAGTAGCTAGTTTTGAACATTTTATAAACAATAATATAATTCAAGAATCAAGGTCTTTCTACGCGAATATTTCCACCGGGTCAGGTGTCTGATCATGCTCTGTTGATTTTGAATTTATTCGCGTTAAATGTGATCGCTTTTCATCGGTGATATGCTAGTAAGTGTCAAAGATTAATGAGGTGAAATTACAATAACATTTTGATGTACATTTGAGCGAGTGGTGCAGTCTTCCTTTTTAGTCATCAACTTTCAAGTTCAACCACCCAGTAAAATGGCTGAGTGCAGCGAGTTACTGTATGAGAGGAGGAGCAGTCGACTGCAGGTGAAGTTTCAAAATGTTAATGGTGGGAAGAAGTCTTATAAGCTGAATGATAAAAAATCTATCAAGAAGAGTAAAACTGCGGAAAGTAGAGAAGAAATAGACCACACAGTGAAAGCCGGGAACCATATATATACATTAAACAAGAAGGCATTTGAGTTATATACAGCTACAGCTTTACAGTACTATGAAGATATAAAAGCAGATGAAGCCGGGGTATATAAGATCAAGAGTGAAGTACGAACAGATTTGACTGAAGTAAAAAACCCGGAACACAAATTGCAGATATTCAACAGGACAGGACAGGACAGGTCAGGATGTCTCCGATACACGATAATGTTTTACCTAACACAATACAAATTTATGGTTAATGGAAAGCATGCAGACCTATTTGTTGAGGACCACAACCAAATACTCTTGAAAATTAACACGAGCAAGCGATATATGCGGTTGAAAGAAATAACAAAACAACTGATCACCGACAGCTTCAATCAAATTTCATCGCAGTGTTGTGCTAAGTCTAGTACTGATATGATGCTACAGATAGACCACCCTCTACACCCAAAACCAGTCACTTCATCCGAATCTTCTCTGGACGATTCCATCACCGAAGTCAAGAAGCGGATGCGAAAATCTCTGGATGACTCCATCACCGAAGTTAAGAAGCTGATACAAATATCTCATTTGAATGACCAAACGGCACACCCTGCAAGTGAAGATCTTAATTTCTCAGGGAACACTAGTGAGTGCACAATCGACGAGTGCCCAATCTGCAAGAAGGATCTGGTTGGCAAAACCATAGAATGTTGTAAATGCCTATCTTGGTACCATATTGAATGCCAGCATCTCAGCGATGATGAATACGAAGTGTATGCTATCACCGACATAGACTTAGACTTTACATGTGCAAGCTGTAAACTTATACAAACAGACTCCTTAGAACTTGCGGAAGACACTCATTTAGATATCGAACCACTCATGCAGCAAGATAATGCTGTTGACGACGATCCAGTAACCAACGGTGCAACAATTAACAAAATAACTGCACAACATGTCCACCAAACAGTAAATACTACCGTTGAAAACTCTCAGAACGGAAGTCAGACAGTCACCTCCAATGTCAACGAAGAAGAGGTTCCTGCGGGCGCTCAGACTCATATAAAGCGTGTTGCAAAGAAGAAGCCATCGAAAATAGAGTTCAAGGCTGAGGAGGCTGCAAAACAAATCACAGCCTGTAGGGCAGAAATAATAAGACTGGAAGACCTCAACACGGAAAAGGATAAAACTATTGCTACACTTAAAATCAAAGTAGCTGCAGATATGATACCCGAAACATTGAAGAGCATTGGACAAGAAGCTGTGTACGTACAACCAAGCTTGAACATGGATCTACTACTCACCAAAATAGAGCAGCTGTCGACCGAGATGAAGCTACTGCAGTTGGAACAGAGGAGTTGTAAACTTATTATCGAACAAAACAAATACGATAATGCTAGTCGTCATCAGAAAGATTTCCATTCCTTTCCTTCATCACATACGCGTACAAAAACTCCAGGTCCTGTGTATCGCCCAGAAGAAATGAACTACAATGATCATGCAACATCCAACTACAATGCTATGACCAGATTGCAGAATCAACGAGGGCCTTATGATTACCAAAATATTTCACATACCCAACCCGAAACGGAGGAAAATGGTTCCTATCAACATCAGCATCATTTTTTAGGGCATGGCCGAGCCTCAACCAACACCTCCATACCGAATCAATCCTATCACAAACCGGTAATCCAGAAGAGTCCCTTCAAGGATTGGAACAACATAAATGCTTCAACGCGTATCCAAAAGAAGATAAAAGCGACAAGGAAACACAAGCCCAACTTACCACCGAGGCTGAGAAACGAATGTATAGCAAACCCAAACATACAGTATGGAAGGGAAGTGGATCTTCAGGGGCCGCCATTAAATCAGCAGCAAAACTCCATGAAACAAACACCTCAGGAAAATTTACCCGAGAGGAGGAAATACCCCAGGAAATATCAAAGCACGATAACAACCGATCAGTCTATCCAAGTGACATGCCACAGTCAATATCCACGCCGACGGACAATACACACAGACAATCCCCAAACGACACATCCCAACCTCCACCATCAAAACTCACAGTCAAATCACAATGTACACCATCAAGCCCAATACCAATCAATGAACAGTCCACCGAGGAATGTGTCAAAACAGTCTCAACCACCTTGGCGTCAATCAATGTGCAGAACATCAGAGGAAATCATGTATATTTAAATGAAATGCTACATAAATATGACATCCTACTACTACAAGAACATTGGATGTTCAAATTTGAAGAAGAAGAAATAAATAAAATTATCGGAAACAATCACAATCACTTCTCAAGATACGTAGATGAGGACGACCCGATCAACCACAAGGAGAGAATCAGAGGATATGGTGGTGTCTCTATCATATGGAAGAAGAGTTTAGACACACTTGTCAAGAAGCTTCCTGACGGCAATAAAAGCATCTGCGCTATACGACTGGATACCAACCCATGGCCAGTCTGTATTATCAACTGCTACCTACCCAGTCGAGGAAATAACTCTAACAAATCAATCTATGTTGGCTGTCTAGATGCTGTCCGTGAGATCGTCTTAAAATATCAGGACTCTCATCTAATCATCGT
Source organism: Siphonodentalium dalli (assembly GCA_032622095.1). Taxonomy (NCBI): domain Eukaryota; kingdom Metazoa; phylum Mollusca; class Scaphopoda; order Gadilida; family Siphonodentaliidae; genus Siphonodentalium; species Siphonodentalium dalli. The sequence goes on along the minus strand of CP136069.1, from coordinate 86,353,752 downwards.
CGCAGGCGACCTTAACGGCTCACTTCACCGGGAGCCTCCCAATGAGAACGATTCTGCTCTAAGGAACCTGAAATTAGATGTCAAGTTGATTCTACCTCAAGATTACCCAACTACTCCAACATTCTATCATCACGATGGCAAGAATTCATCCCTCATCGACTATTTCCTGCTGTCATGTAACTTATGCAAAGACTTCCTCATCAATATCGTCAACATGGGCAGAGAAGCGTGCAACACATCAGATCATTCATTAATATCTGCTACTATTCATACTTGTACGAAAATGTCAACAACAAGGAACTTGCAGAATGGAGTAGATAAGCCACCAACACAAGCAGCAACAAAGAAACCGTCCTGGGCAAAATGCGACAAAGCGGGCTACCTAGCATCTGTGGAAGAATTAATATCCATATCAGGATTAGATAATGAACCAGCCGCATACACACACGACATAAATCAAAAGGTGATTCAACTGAGTCATGTCCTACATACAGCCGCTGACAACAATATTCCTAGACAACCCAAACCATCAAAAAATCTTTCAAACAGGGCAAGGCACTGGAGCGCGGAGATTAAGGAAGCATGCAATAAGGCTAAAATGGCCTTCTACAAATGGAAGACGCAAGGAAGAGTCGGAGGAATGGAATACGATACTATGAAAGCCGCTAAAAAAATGTTTCGACAGCTCCAAAGACAACAAGAAGCACAAAAAAGGGTTGCTTACTATGAGGAGATTATGACAACATCAGAGATGGATAGTAAAGCCTTCTTCAAACTGGTCAGGAAGCAGAGAGTGAATACAACAACATCTACCCAACAGCTAGTCGTCAATAATCAACTACTTGAAGATGAGGAGGATATACTCAACGGTTGGACCGACCATTTCAGCAATCTTGCCACCCCAGAGGAAAATTCTGCCTTCAGTAAGGAATTTGATGAGACAGTTAAAATGGAGCAGCTGGTAATCCAATCCATAGTTGAAGCCGAAGCTGAAGATACCTCACTGTCGCCAGTAGTCGACCCCTCTGAAGTTGATAGGGCTATACGTAGACTGTCTAATGGAAAAGCTGCTGATTACCTTGGATTGACAGCCGAGCATCTCAAACTCGGGGGTTGGAGTATTACATGTGCAGTCACGGACATCATTAACGACATAGTGGCTCTCAAATCTGTTCCTGAAATCCTGAAGGATGGACTCTTAACACCAATACTCAAGAAAGAAAAGGATAAGAAGCTGCCAGGAAATTACAGGGGAATTACAGTAACACCAGTAATAAGTAAAATTCTAGAGGACATCATTTACAAACGAATATGCAACACCCTGAACAACTCACAAAATCAACTACAATCTGGCTTCACGGAAAACAGCTCGCCAGCCCATGCAGCTCTAATAGTTTCCGAGGTAATAAATGAATCCAAAGAGATGAAAAAGCCCATTGCTCTGGTGACGCTGGACGCTGCCAAAGCCTTCGACAAAGTGAGCCATCACCATCTTATGAGGAAACTATTTCACAGCGGGGTGAGAGGTACCATGTGGATCCTCATCAACATGCTACAAACTCAAGCATGCACGCGGATCAAATGGAATGGACTACTTGGCGACACATTCAACACTGGTCAAGGTATTCGACAAGGGGATAAACTCTCACCAGCACTATATAAAAGATATAACAACGATCTCATCAATACTCTGGAGTCAAATAGGATCGGAGTTTCCATTGGCAGTATCTACCTTGGTGCTCCTGTAGTAGCCGATGACATAGCAATACTAGCGACAAACCCGGAGGATTTACAACTCTCACTCGACACAGTACACAATATCTCCTCTAAAGATAGAGTGACGATCAACCCTACGAAAAGCGACATTGTTATCTTCAATGCATCCAAAAAGAGAATGAATGAGCACGATGAATGGAAGATGGGAGAAGATACAATCAGAGAGACAAACAGAACGGTACATCTGGGGTTGACCCGCTCTAATCAAAAGAGTGATATGATAGACCAACGGATCCAGAAAGGTAGAAGATCTCTGTATGCTATCCTGGGAGCAGGCCTACATGGGAAGAATGGAATTAACCCATACCTATCATACAGGCTGTATACCTTGTTTGGTAGACCACGGATTACTTACGGGCTGGAAGTGATGACACTACTTGAAGGAGAGCAGCAAGCTCTGAAGAAATACGAAATGGGTCTTATCAAGGATTTGCAAAATTTACCATCCAGATGTCCGAACGTTGCAGCCTATATGCTTGTGGGTACCCTCCCGATCACGGCCAGTATAGAAAAGAATGCCTTAACACTGTTCCATAGAGTGGCTATGCGAGTTAACTCACCCGAGCATAAACTTGCCAACAGACAGCTTGCTGTTAAGGACATCGGTGACAGAAGCTGGTTTTCATACATAAGAAGAGTGCTGGCAAAATACCAACTCCCATCCGCCTTCGACATTATTAAGAATCCTCTGGACAAGGCAACTTGGAAAAGACAGATGGACTCAGCTGTCGATAGCTATTTCAACACATTATGGACCGAGGAGATGCAAAGTAAACCTTCGTTGAGATTTTTAAGTCTACAAAGTCACCCGACAGCTGAGAGTCATACACTATGGAAGAGCGTACCAGCAAATGAAAGGGAAGTGAAGAAGGCGATGGTGAAAGCAAAACTAGTCACGGGAACATACATACTTCAAGCAAATAGACACCAATTCAACCAGTTTGAAGTCTCTCCAACCTGTCTGCTATGTAAGGAAAAGCCAGAAAATCGTGAGCACTTTCTTCTTGAGTGCTCAGCTAGTGAAGAAGTTCGAAGTAATCACATTAAGGCGATGAAGAATCTACTTTCCAATGGTTGCTGTCCAGATGTTGCAGAGGAGATTAGTTGTTCTGAACAGTTAATGCTGCACTGCTTACTCGACTGTACCCATATTAGAATTTCCAACCTAATCGGTAATAACTGGGACCTGGTTCAAAAGATCGAACATATCAGTCGAGCAATGATTTTCGAGCTGCATAATTTCCGAGCAGCTACCATCAGCAAACAGACGTAAGGTGACAACCAAGGCAATCAAAATCTAATCATGGACTCAAGTCAAATTTCATTGTTTGATTTATTTGAAGATTATACTAACTACTAGCACTAACGACTACAAATCATTAACTCTCTGAAATAGTGCATAATCTATGCTCGATACTAACCTCTATCAATCTAATATAATAGTGGTATATAGTATACATGTATGTGCGGTAATACTTGCGGAACTCTCTCCTGCTATTCTTGGAAAATTCTTCCTACATTCCTTCTGACTATCTACTGCTGCTGGAAACTAATCCTCTTACCAGAAACTGATCAGCAGTCGATATTGTGTACCTGTTTAATACAGGGTTCTCCGAAGACAACGGAGGAAATTACAACCAACCAACCAACCAACCGTGGCATAATTGAAAGTGCCCAACGCAGGCCAGTATATACCAGAGGCTTACATATTTAAGGACGTCGCCAAACGCCAGATATTTAATTAAATAATTCGTTTTTGAAGTGTAATGGACACAAAAACAAAAAACAGGACAATTAAAGTTATGCCGCTCACTTATTATCGAAGATCAACGGTGTATAGTATATGAAGCATTCATATCACATAATTATAATAATAAGATTTGTTTTTATGTAATCCTCTCCCACACGAAAAGAAGTGACATAACATCAATTGAGAAAGTACAAAGACGTGGCGCCAGATTCATCATAAACAACTACAGGCGAATGGGTGTATCCGTAATCAACATGCTTGATGAACTGGAACTAACATCACTCCAAGAAAGACGCCAGGAAATTAGACTGACCCAGTTCCACAAGATAGTGAAGGGGATGGTGCCAGCCCTTGATGTGAATGAATTCTTAACTCAAAAAAAGGAAAGCAGAAAGATAACTGCAACAAATTTCTCGGACTATATCTCCGCCAACATAGTCGAAAAGGAGGTTTGTAATAATAAATGGCCGTTCCAACTCAGGCGTACTAGCTGCGACCAGTGGGCCTACAAACACTCCTTTTTCGTAAAAACGACAATTGACTGGAACCAACTTGAGGATTCTGTTGTGCATGTGCGCTAGCGATTCGGAGGAATTCGTAAGGGCACTCCGAAAAAGTATGATCGCTACTCCAGGAGAGTACGTTCCACCAGTCGCAGCCTCCTGGAAAAACATCACACACCTCATATCAGTGCGCCCAAAGCCAGCATTGACTATACTGCACAGGAACATTACAGATAGGCCTACAGATAATCGATCCCGCCCAGTGTCATGTACAGGGATGACAATGGTTTGAGCACGCCGTCCCATCGGGTGAGGACGTAAATGGCTGCCACGTGTAAGGTTAGACTCACTGGAGACCCGTAGAAAGATCAAGAGAATATAACTCTTCGGCAAGGTGGTTGAGGGGGGAATCCCAGCCATACACACACATGATTTACTAAAGGATAAGTAAGGACGAAAAATACGAGCAAAAAGGTTTCCAGACCATAAAAGTGACAACATAATTTCGAGCCAAGAGTGTATCAACTCACGATCGTTGGAACCAATAAGAGCTAACACGGAACAATACAAACATTCATTCTTCGTGAGAACGATCAGGGACTGGTACAGCATAGAAGAATACGCATGCTCGGAGACCATATCAAGAGAAACATCAGAGTAGTAGCAACGACGCGACAACAGCCGAGAGGCTCCTGCGCCGGGAAATTACAGATACAGATACCATGTGTGCACGATAACGAACCCTATACCGTGTGCAACGATTCACGGGTTAATTGCTAAATTTCACGGGTTAATTGCTAAATTTCCTGTCAAAATTCCTCCCTTCGGGCGTAAGTTGATAGACATTTCAAGTGATGGTGTGACAGAGTTATCTCTCGTCATTTGACCATGGTGGTGGAATTCACATAGATCTGTGTTATGTATATAGCGTGTGGTGGTGGTGGTGGTGGTGTTGGATTCTCAAAGTAAATTTCAGATATAGATGTGGTGATGGTGATCTTACTCGCAAGAGGTTGGCCAATGTGGCCGAATAGATATATAAGATAAGATAAATGCATGGACTCATGCATTATATTGGAAAAGCACACGTAATTAAATGCACTTCATCCGAAATTGTATAGGCCTATGTGACCATATATGGATTAGGTCTACTGGTTACATATGTAAATGTAAAAATGGCATGGACATATATTCTTTAAGGGGTCTGTACTGTTTGAGGATAGCATTCCCGGCATTAAAATAAGCCATGATAAGTTGGTTGGTTGATTGTGTTTTATCGTCGTTTCAGTCGCTATGAAAGCAATTGACAAACTTTCACATATACACGAATCTGATTACCATCCCTTTGCATACCTTATCGTATGATATCTTATGCTGTAGTGTACGCTGACTGGTACCAACATATCCACGTCTTATGTGTCTGGTTCACCGAATTAACCAAATTCAGGCCCTACATGTTTGAGTCTAGCCAACGCCAGACTCGTCTGAGAACTTGTCATCCATAAATTTAGCTTTATAATCAGGTCTCACCGCCTGTTCTTTCCAATATTCGTCGACTTGATTTTTTTAATGATTTAGTGTATCGGCGTTGACTACCTCTTCTGCTCCACAACTCTCTGACTAAAAATATTCTTCCTTATATCTCTGGTTGGCCCTTCTTGATAAAGTTTGAAGTTATGGCCTCTAGCTGGTTTAATTCAGGAGTTATTATAACTAATAAAACATTGCGGACTTGAAAATTAGCCTGCATAAACACTACACTATTTTCCAATCAAATTAAGTTGCGGACTTCACAATTAGCCAACATAAACACTATCTGAATAAAATTTAGCCGATTTAATCCCTTCTAATTAATGTGAGCTGACTTCTCTGGTGCCGTCTTCGCGTGGGGCCGTCTTCGTATGGGGCCGACCTCGCGCGGGCCGACTTTTCCAGATACCCTCTGGTTTTAGATTCAGTGTTCTGTGTTAACATATTTGCTACTTCCATGTCGCATGTATTGAATATTTTGAAGCATGCTATCTTATCTCCTCTATGTCGTCTGTACTGCAGGGTACAGCCGTTGGTGCGTAGATCACGCACCGTTCACGAATCCGCGCTTTTCTGAGTTCGAACCACCTTCGTCAGCGCTGGACGGTATAATGCACTGAACACTAGATACCGACTGCGAAGTTTTGGGATGATCCCCGGGAAGATTTGAAAGGGCTGTCAGTCCTCTCCTACAACCCACTTTTGAATGCTGTAATTCTACTGAAGAGCGTACGTATGGTTTGTGAGTTTGTAAGTAGATTACTATCTGCACATGCACAGTATGTGTTAACTTTGCCTACTGTGTATGTGGTGGATGCCACCGCAGCAAGAAGCAAAGCCCCCCCCCAACCAGAACCTAGACTGGCGATGAAGACTCGCCTTGTTTTCATTTGTGAGTTTTGTGTGTCGATATATATATATATATTATTTTGAGTGGTGAATGGTTGTAATCTCATATATATTTTGATCTCATATATATTTTGAAGACCTCTGTCTGTATGTATGTCTGTATGTCATTTATACAAATCTACGATTCTCGACCGATCGGGACGAAACTTGGTACGTGTGTGTAGTTTGACCAGGCGGTCGTCCTTGTCGTATTGGCGAGCCCGTGCGACACCCGTGCAGCGCATGCGCAGACGAGATCTCGGAAACGGGTGGAGCTACCGACTTGAAATTTGGTATGTGAATGTATCTTGCCCCGGATACAAATTTTATCGGGTCGCCGAGCCCGTGCGACGCCAGCTTCGTGCATGCGCAGACGAGATATCGGAAACGGGTGGAGCTATCGACTTGAAATTTGCTATGTGAATGTATCTTGCCCCGGATACGAATTTTATCGGGTCGCCGAGCCCGTCCGACGCCAGCTTCGCGCATGCGCAGACGAGATATCGGAAACGGGTGGAGCTATCGACTTGAAATTTGCTATGTGAATGTATCTTGCCCCGGATACGAATTTTATCGGGTCGCCGAGCCCGTCCGACGCCAGCTTCGCGCATGCGCAGACGAGATATCGGAAACGGGTAGAGCTATCGACTTGAAATTTGGTATGTGAATGTATCTTGCCCCGGATACGAATTTTATCGGGTCGCCGAGCCCATGCGACGCCAGCTTCGCGCATGCGCGGACGAGATCTCGGAAACGGGTGGAGCTATCGACTTCAAATTTGGTATGTGAATGTATCTTGCCCCGGATACGAATTTTATCGGGTCGCCGAGCCCGTGCGATGCCAGCTTCGCGCATGCACAGACGAGATCTCGGAAACGGGTGGAGCTATCGACTTGAAATTTGGTTTTTGAATAGCCCGGACAACGTCGGGCTCATCGGCTAGTCTCATATATATTTTGAAGACCTCTGTTTGTTTGTCTGTATGTCTGTATGTCATTTATACAAATCTACGATTCCCGACCGATCGGGACGAAACTTGGTACGTGTATGTAGTTTGACCAGGCGGTCGTCAACGTCGTATTGGCGAGCCCGTGCGGCGCCGCTTCGCGCATGCGCAGACGAGATCTCGGAAACGGGTAGAGCTATCGACTTGAAATTTGGTTTTTGAATAGCCCGGACAACGTCGGGCTCATCTGCTAGTCTATTATATATTTTTGGGACTTCTGTATGTTTGTCTGTGTGTTAGCTATGGCCGGGAAAACTGCCGGACGGATTGAGCCCAAACTTCCTATCTAAGGATAAAATCCCAGATGAAGTGTCATCGCACCGCTTCTGAGAACGTCAGAGCACTCCTTCTCAATTCCCCCGCCACGCGATGGGAATTCATGGGTTAATCGCGTGATATTTAAAGAGCGTTCGTATCAGCAGTGTCGTTGATAAAGAGCGTGTCTGTCCAGACATGAGCGTGTTGTGTCTGTGTCCAGACATGAGCGTGTTGTGTGATTCTTATGTCTGTTCGTACTTAGGGGTTCCTAGGAATGGGGGAGATTTTCATCGGGTCAGTTTTTCCGTCCGATGTGACCTTCACCTTGAAACGGGTACCCACAAATGATATATATGTATGTGTGTGTCCGTTATAGACTCGAAAACGGCCCTACCGATGGAGTCCAAACTTGCTACCTAGGGCAACATTTGTCCGGGAACTCTCATGGACCAGTCAAATTGTGACCCAGACCTGGCATTGACCTTCAAAATGATCAATTCAAGGTCAAAGCCTGGACGAAGTCGGGTCACCTGCTAGTCTAATATATATTTTGGGATTTCTGTCTGTTTGTCTGTTAGCTATGGCCGTGAAAACTGCCGGACCGATTGAGCCCAAACTTCCTATCTAAGGGTAAAATCCCAGATGATGTGTCATCGCACCGCTTCTGAGAACGTAAGAGCACTCCTTCTCCATTCCCCCGCCACAGCCATGGGAATTCATGGGTTAATCGCTTGATAGTTAAAGAGCGTTCGTATCCACAGTGTCGTTGATAAAGAGCGTGTCTGTGTCCAGCCATGATCGTGTTGTGTCTGTGTCCAGACATGAGCGTGTTGTGTGATTCTTATGTCTGTGCTCGTTCCTATGAATGGGGGAGATTTTCATCGGGTCAGTTTTTCCGCCCGAGGTGACCTTCACCTTGAAACGGGTACCCACAAATGATATATATGTATGTGCGTGTCCGTTATAGACTCGAAAACGGCCCTACCGATTGAGTCCAAACTTGCTAGCTAGTGGCACTTTTGTCCGGGAAGTCTCGCGGACCAGTCAAATTGTGACCCCGACCTGACCTTGACCATCAAAATGATCAATTCAAGTCAAATCGTTACCTGGACCTGACGTTGACCTTCAAAATGGTAAATTCAAGGTCAAATCGGGTAAAACTGGCGGATTTCAACGATTTTTTTGGCAAATGCAGCACACGTGTCTCGGAAGCTGTTGCAATTGCTTTTTCGAACAAAGCCATGGGACGAATGCCGCCAGTGGCGAGCTAATCTGCTAGTCTAGTGTCATATTTTGTGTTTCCAGTGACTCCAGTTGCCTTATGTTGTATTCCGGACTTGTACCACGGGCTCAACGCTAGGAATAGGGTGCAATGCCAGCCAGTTGACTTAAGGTCGGTCGGGACTCCTCAACTCTTGATGGTGCAATGCCCGATTTCACTCTTATGTGACCTTGTTGTGTGTTATGATCGAAAACGAAGGACGCAGCTGAGTCCAGTCTGGGCTGTGTAGTGTGTTTTCGGAAGGTTTGGAGTGTAGAGTAGTTTTTACGATTTTCTCTCCCACCCATCCTCTCATATACATTATACAGGAACAAATTCCAAGCCGATCCGCCAGATAAATGTGTATTGTTTTCAATACCGCATAAAGCCACACCCAGAAATATTTGCAACTCTGTAACGTTTGCTGCGGAGATTTGTGTGGAGGTGCCCATTCAGGATTGATCACTTGACCTCCTCCTTAACACTCTTAGTAGGCCTACTACATGTTTTAAAGGGCAGGATGAGGACTAATTTTCATACTATTATTCACACTAATAATGAACATAATCATAATTATCACTTTATTTCCTTTATGTTACATTTTTAAGCGTAATTGTTCGACCTGAAAGGGTGTCTTGATTGACCAATAAAACTATTCGTATTCGTATCCATATAGACGCGGTGCGGGTGAAAGCATGTATTTGCAAATGTGTTTAGGCAGTTGTTGGTAGTTTGAAGGAGATCATTATTCGATGACTTAATATACTATACGGGCAGGGGGGGGGGTGAAAAAAAAAATTCCGGCACGTATGCCGGGGTGGGTGGGTGGTCAAAGCCACCAACAAGCAATTTTTTCCGCAACTAAAAAAAAAAAAATCCTGCTTGTTTTTGAGTGTTTTGGCAATGAGTTGGGCTTCAAACCCACTTTGAATGAGAGAAATAATGTAATTCTAACTGTAAACTGACTGCAGGCAGTTATCGTGTTGTATTTTGATGCAAATTTTGAAATCCAAGATGGCCGCTGGCAGCCATGTTTTTTTGGCCGAATGACCTCAAAATGACTCATTCCTATTTACATGTCCATGTTAACATCCATGATAAATAGTATGCACAGAAATTCATATACAGCTGTTTACAGTGAATTTCCCCCCGCAAATCTCTGTTTTAGTGTTAAAAGGGGGGGTGGGTGTCGATATTACGGATTTTGCATGTATATAATGTAGGTTAGTACAATCATGATGACTTATTTATACTGGGGTTCTAGCGTTGGATTTTATTGAGGACTTGTATTACAGGGTGGCGTGGCCAATCCACTGTGTTCGCCTGCCTAGATCAGTACGCATCTAGGTCCTTTTGAAAATTACCTGTGGGGTTGTCTTGTGGAATTTACCTGTTTGTGGTGTTGTCAAATCAAATATTGATTATTAGACTTACCATCCGTCTGTCTTGACTGTGTTATAGTAACCTGATCGACCTCGCGTGTTTATTAAGTTCTTAAGACATATAGTCCTATTTATTTGATTGTTGATTGTTCAGTATTTATTACATTATAGGGGTGTATTGGTGCGACCATTGATGGGGATTATCCCGACAAAGCACAGAAAGATCCCCAATCTCGCCGGCCTGCATGGTGTTCATGTTTTGTTTTGGTCAGTAGTGTTTTCCCCTGTTCGAGTTCGTCCATTAAGGTGCTGCCTTGTAGGCTGATTAGAGTGTCTGTCGCTAGAGTTTGAAATCTAACGTGGAGCGGGGGTATGTCGGCTGTATTATGTAATGCCCTGATGGGGGTTCGTATATTATATAGTGCCATTCTCAAAGTTTTGTTTTGCATGACTTGAAGTTTGTTGGGTGTAGATTTGGGTAGATCGGCGGTTATATATATTCCAGGTCGTTGAGTTTTTTTTGTACTCTGAATTCCAGCGTTTTGCCCCACCCCGTGGTCCAAAGGCCTAGATCATCGGCGAATTGTGAGATTTGTATGTTGTGTAGTGGATTGTTAGGTATGTCATTGACGTATATTAAGAAAAGTAACGGACTTAATACGGACCCCTGGGGCGTTCAGACTTTAAGATTGACGCTGTCTGAAATTTCTTCCCCGACCCGTACTTTGATTGATCTTTGCATGAGGAATGAAGAGATTAGTCTTAACATTTACTATTCTGTAAATATGTTCTGCTACTTCTTTGCCTTTACGATGTGCACGCTGGAATTTGTTGAAAACGTGTTGATTCTCGATGTGGTTTAATATGCTGGTGCTAATGATTCGTTCGAAATGTTTTCGAACATCATTCGTGTTCCGACCGCCGGTGGGATCGGACGTCCTAGCTGGCTTGAGCGTTCCCGGACTTTGCCCGCTCGGCGATCGGATTACTGAATGGCTTCAGCGGATCATGGGCTCATCTATAGTTCCCGCTGAAGTCAGGCACGTATACTCAGCTCACTCCATGCGGGGCCCTGTTTGCCCTGGAAGAAGAGGGCAGTTGAAGCACCACCAGCAGCCTATAAAATTCACACTCGGTGATGGAGACGGGAAAACATCACCCCATCACATATAAGCTGCTAGCATGCATCCAGACAGTATGGGAACGGTCTGAGAGACGTCCAGATGCCTATTCCCGGCCGTGCTGCATGGACAGCTTCCGATGCATCCGTGGTGGGCAGTGAAACATCTTTCTGTCCGATGACTCCGGAATACATCACCAAAGACAACAACAACACCAGCAGCGCGCCTCTGTCGGCTTATAGATCCGAAGCTTATGGAAATTGTAAGACAGGCACAGTAGGAAGCGGCCGAATGGAGAAAACTGATAGCAATAACTGAAGAGAAATTCCAACAACCACAACAACAACTTGAAAAGGCCAGCTCCCAACTACCAACAACAACATCATCATCAACAGGCAACAGCAGAACAAAGAAAGAAAAAGAAGGCACACAAAAAGAAGAAATAATTATGCCCAGATCATTTTCATTTCACCTGCATCACTTCATGTACAATGTAAAACCATTGCGTGACCCGTCCAAAATTTCAAAGTGGATTGCAGGTATAGGAATGGGTGCCGCCCCTTCAAAATCCTCCCGTGTTCTCCCACAAATCCCCAATAATAAAATCGATTCATCAGTAGGCTATAGGTTCTGCATCCATGGGTGAGTTTATCGGTCTGATTTGTCTTACAATTTTCGAATTGTCGTCGCCGAACGTTTAACGGAACTGCTCTATGAGTTTGAATTGTCCGAAAATACTACGCTCTAATTTGTAATACCGATTATACCGGTGGGCCTACTCACCTTTAACTACACTGTATATTATTTTGAACTAAGTCCACTAGAGGTTTTGATTTCCATTCAATGGCCTGCTATTCACTAGGATAATAGGCCTATCTGATGTAAATATAGGGGACTACAACAATTTCGATACAATGGAAACTTTAATTATTAACGTGAAATTGGGGTAAGTAATATTATCTTTAGATTTTCATAATTAATTTATATTGGATTTATGACATTTTTAAATAAAAAGTAATATAAATGTTAGTAATATATAAATACATGTACACGAATACAGAACGCAAGCTTTAAGTTGTTAATTAGAATTAATGCAAATAGTCACAAATTAAACAAAAATAAAAATATAATCCAGCAAAAACAAAATCATCTAAGCTAAAAAAAATAAATATATATATATATATATATGTGTTTTATTAAAAAAAAACGAAATGTCATATATAATGTTCACTTATTGATAATATTAGGCATTACTTAGGCTGAAGGGGTCACTCTCACCAAAAAAAGTGCTGAAGGGTACACAGGATTTGAAAATGTGCTGAAGGGTAGGCCTACACATGGGTTTGTGATCGCCACTAACATCGTTACGTAAACTGTGTTTCTGAAAGATCCTGAAAGTCTGGTGCCCATTAGCAGTTTGTTTTTAGTTAATTTTAATGTTCATTGGAACGTAAACAATTATCCTCTAACAGAAATCATGGCAGATACGAAAACTATACGTCCTTTAGAACGACATTTCAAACCCTGTGTACCCTTCAGCACATTTTCAAATTCTGTGTACCCTTTTTTTGGTGAGAGTGAACTCTTCAGCATTACGCTGTCAATAAATCATGCATTTTTTTCATTACTACGGGGACCTACGCGAACGGGGGAGCTACACGGGGATGTACGCAAATGTATGGACCTACTGCATAATGTAGTACCCTTATATTCTACTAATATATATAAACTTGGACGTCTCAGTTGTCCAAGGTCCTAGTTAGCCAAATGTCCCAGTTAGCTGGCCATCGTCCTTTGGTCGCACATTGACGTTGCTCGTCATGACAGATTATCTCCCTTCATCTGTCGTGAAATAAATTTTCAGCCTCGCTATGAATTATACACAAACATGGGTTTCTGCAACCTTTTATAGCACTTTTTGAAGTCAAATCAGTGATGCCGCAATCAAAGTGTCACCATATCCCACACCGTGAACTATGGCAACACAAGAATGTTTTGACGATTATATGCCAGATGATTACCACCAGTTTCACCATGCTGTTACTGACCAGTTCAACGAGATGGATTTCATCAACGACGAACCGTTTGCAATCGTACGAGTCAATTCGGACCAAGAAATTGTTTATCAACCACGGAGACGAAAGGCCAAACTTATTGGAAAATACTTGATGGGCGATTTACTGGGAGAAGGTTCATATGGCAAAGTCAAGGAAATGCTTGACACTGATACACTTTGTCGAAGAGCTGTCAAAATATTGAAAAAACGAAAGTTGAGGAAAATCCCAAATGGTGAACAGAATGTTCAAAGGTAATTATATTAATTTGATATACTATAGACTTAAATGGCCTACTATATATAGGCCTAGTCTATATTATTATATGGCTATTGCTATCCCAGTATCAGGTAGCCTACCTATCAGGAAGATGAAAAAACAGGGAAACTTCAGCACCGCCTCATTGAATGATTGAAGAAAGACGGGAAACTGGAAGATGATACTAGCAACTAGTTGGTGGACCCAACTATTCAAACAATTGAAACAGAGCTAGACGCTCTCGAATAGTTGGGCCTCCGTAGCTTTATTCACGACCTCCAAGTGCTTTTCCATTATTATGAATTTTTTTCCCACTTATATAAGTTATAACATGAAAATACAAACATTGTATATAAATTATGTTGAAGACTAATCTGTTCTGAGTGAGTATCAACAAGCTACCCGACAAAAAAAATAAAAATGTGACATTTGTAGTTGTTTTAAAAATACATGGTAGACTGCTTGCCGAAAAACTATTTCGGGAAAAAATTAGACACTACCCCGCCTCATTTCAATCACCAAATTCACATATAACTAGATGGTTTTATCTGCTAACATTATGTTGTAAGATCAAGTGATAATGGCAGATCATGAAGGCATTGTGTACAATACCTGACTCTCGAAATATAATCCGAACTTTGAGATAAATCCGAGACGGTTAATTTGTCAACATTTAAAACTTGAACTGTAGTAAATTGACGGAACGGAACAGGCGGAACGAACTTACAACTACATAACCGGAAAGGAGATCAGATAATTACGGGAACGATCGACCGTGTGAAAGCAACAGCAACACATATTTTTTGAATTTTAAGTTTTAATAAACAATGGAGTTTGATTTCAAAGAAACAATGACCAAGGGCGTGGCGATATGTGCGGGGATACAATATAAAGTGTAAGCCAAGGCCGGCTCCAAATAAAATGTGTAAACGGGGTGTTATGTTTGGACCGTTGTTTCTCAATGGATATTAATGAAATTTGGTATATATATATGTCCGGGCCGAGGCATGGAATACACTAACGTTTGAAATTGTTTTTAAATTCACAAATATGTCGATTTTCTTAAACTTTTTCGTTCTGGAACACACATTAATATTCAAATAGTGGTCTCGGTATCAAACGCCCAAGTTCCGACCACCGTCGCCATCGCTGTGCGTATATAAGATTTACATGCCAATAACGTTGACAAAGCATTGCGACAATATGGAATCGAAACCGAGTAGAGATGGGCGGTTTTGATTTTTTAACGTTCCGTTTCGGTTTTTCTGGGAGAAAAAACATCGGTTTCGGTTCGGTTTTCGTTTTTTTTTTTTACTAGATAGTGAAATTATACTGAAATGAATATACATGTACTTTCAAAGTAACCGCAATTAGAGTCAATAATGTCCCAATAACGTTGAATATTTGAGGAAGGAATGCGATCACAGGTAAACAACGGGACAAAATGCCGACGCAAACTGAATCCAACACGATAAGATGATACAATTCAGTATTTAAAAAATAAACACCCCATCTTCACTGTTTATCCCTTTCTGATATGTTTAAAAACATATTTATCATATTATATCCATTAGTGTCTGAGAATTCAACCACAAACAGCAGCAAATTCACAAACAGTGGGCGTCCTTGACCTGACTGTGTAACAATTCTTGACACGTGTATGATTGACCCACATTCAATGACTGCTGTGTGATCGCTTTGATGTCTGTGATGTTGCGACATAGTTTACAAGCTGCACATGGCTGCAAACTTCTACCAGATTACGTCACATCGGAATGTCCAGACGATCAAAGTGTTCATACCATTTACTTGATTAAGTTTCGAGTTAGCAGACGCTTCCATTTTTTTGGTTGGCGATTATCGCCTTATTTGGACTATAGTGTACGTTCGGCATTCATATAGTTAGCCGGACTCTGGTTTAAGCAACGTTTTTATGACATATTAAGCAGCGACATTTTTTGTAGTCGTCTCCAGTTAGACGCGTAAAATAATCCAAACAGGGCTTTTTTGTGGAACCATGTTCGTTATTTTGTTCGGCCATATGTTTTGAAAAAGAACAAAAACAGTCGCCTACGATATTATAACAACACATATCTGAGACGAAATGGACACATTCCGATTTACTATTGATCAGAGAGGCCGATAATTTGATAACAATATCAACTAATAAGTACCTGGGGAGGTATAATAAGTCGATTTAAGTGAAAAATAAACATATAAAAAAAACCATAATGTCGGTTTGAGCAGAATTGCGTCGGTCGGTTTTCGGTTTATTGTTAAAAACCGAAACCGAGTTGTTTTCTCGGTTAACTGCCCATCACTATCTGAATATTATAGTCTTAGAGTCGTCAATTAGTTAAAGCCGACATTACATACGCCGATAAGTCACCGTATAGCTACCTTATATTACAATTTGGACGACAGTTGGTAAGTTAGGGTGTCAATTTGGAAAATTCTTACTCAACTAGGATGTAAAAAAATTTGGTCTTCACGAAAGAGGTTGGAATAATAATTGGGACACTTAATAAGGCACTTTAAGCCACGCCCTTGAAAAAAATGGATTTGATGATATTATGCTGATGTCATGGCGATGATGATTTTTAATAATAATAATAATATGTTGATGTCGGATGATGACGATGGTGATTATGAAATGGTTACATGCATATATACATATATAATCAATAAGTTTAATTTCTCATGTTTAAAAAATATTTGAATCGAAAATAAACTCGAAACAAACAAGAACATGTTATAGCCGGAAATCCAATTATGTTCGTTCCGTTTCCGATTCCTAATTCACTGTTTTGACTGATTTTTGCAAATACAAAATGGCTGAAAATTCGAGGCGATAGAAATATGCTCTCGCTTTATGCGAAGAATGACACGACTAACATCTTAAACATGCATTGACACCAAACTAGAAATGTACTAGAAGCTCTGATCTACAAGTATGTGGGAGTTTTGGTTGTTAAATAATATTTTTAGTGTGTGTTATCGCTTGTGAAAAGTCAAGTAAATGTCCATACCAATGATTGGTGACGGAGTACTGCTTTCAGTGATATACCTGGCTGACTTTTATGGAGCTATGCTCTGATAATAAAAGTCAGATTTGCGGACTAACTAGCAACATGAAAGTGCAAAATCCTTGTTGACAAATTGAATCGAAGTGACTTGTCAAAGAATTCGAAATTGAGTGAATGTTTTCGGCGTGAAAAGTTTTTTTATACCCGAGATTAGTATTAATACTATTATGGCCCAATAATATGGAATATCCGATTCCAAGAGAATCACATGTGGGAAGTTCAAAGGTCACTATAGTTTCTTTTAACAGAAGTGTACCGGTGTGCTACGACAACTCCCCCCCCCCTTGCGCATTTCCCCCCCCCCCCCCCCCCCCCCTCCCCCCCCCCCCCCCGCCTGAATTTTCCATACCTTAACATCTATTGGCGTGATAGTCTCATTTTATCATTCACTATGACTATATATGTGACTTAGAAAAACTATCATTGGTGGCAAGGAAGCATGTCTTTTCTTCGGCAGAGACATTATTGTTCAGATTTTTTTTTTATTGAAAATTACCCAGTTTATCTCCCCCCCCCCCCCCCCCCCCCCCCCCCCCCCCCCCCCAGCCCCCCCCGCCTGAATTTTCCATACCTTAACATCTACTGGCGAGTTAGTCTCATTTTATCGTTCACTATCACTACCGGTATGTGACTAAGAAAAACTATCATAGGTGACAAGGAAGCATGTTTTTTTCTGTAAAAAGAGACAATAATTATAGTTTCGAAGAATTTTCATTGGAATTTACCTAGTTTATCTTCCCCCCCCCCCCCCCCCCCCCCCCCCCCCCCCGCCTGAATTTTCCATACCTTAACATCTATTGGCGTGATAGTCTCATTTTATCATTCACTATGACTATGTGACTTAGAAAAACTATCATTGGTGGCAAGGAAGCATGTCTTTTCTTCAGCAGAGACATTATTGTTCAGATTTTGTTTTATTGAAAATCGCCCAGTTTATCTCCCCCCCCCCCCCCCCCCCCCGCCTGAATTTTCCATACCTTAACATCTACTGGCGAGTTTGTCTCATTTTATCGTTCACTATCATAGGTGACAAGGAAGCATGATTTTTCTGTAAAAAGAGACAATAATTATAGTTCGCAGAATTTTCATTGAAATTTACCTAGTTTATCTCCCCCCTCCCCCCCCCCCCCCCCCCCCCCCCCCCCCCCCCCCCCCCCCCGCCTGGATTTTTCATACCTTAACATCTATGGCGAGATAGTCTCATTTTATCATTTGAACACTATGACTATGTGACTTAGAAAAACTCATTGGTGGCAAGGAAGCATGTCTTTTCTTCGGCAGAGACATTGTTCAGATTATTTTTTATTGAAAATCACCCAGTTTATCTCCCCCCCCCCCGCCTGAATTTTGGGGGTTAATTGCCAGGCATTCATGGGCGACTCGCCCTTGTATCTTCGTGAGTGTAGTCGAGGGTAGTTCCACAACACATATGTAAGGGGTTATTAGAAGTACAAGGACATTAAGGGGGTCCGGGGTGTGAGTTTGTTTATTGGGGGCACAATTTTGTAATTATGACTGAAGCTGGCAAGTTTAGGGGTTAATATCGCCACTTCTGTTTGACCTTGAGTATTCTCTCCGTGCGTAGTGGGATTTCATTAACACCATCGAACAGATATGGATAGTAAAATCACCCCTAGACCGCAGCAGGTGCAGTCCGGGTTGTCAGCGTCGTTATCGGTAAACATAATCGGTGATGGCGGCATTTTGGGGGTTAATTGCCAGGCATTCGTGGGCGACTCGCCCTTGTATCTTCGTGAGTGTAGTCAAGGATAGTTCCACAACACATATGTAATGGGTTATTAGAAGTACGAGGACATTAAGGGGGTCCAGGCTGTGAGTTTGTTTATTGGGGGCGCAATTTTGTAATTCTGGTTGAATCATGGAAGTTTAGGGATTAATAAGCGGCAATTCCATTTGACCTTGACCACTCTCCGTGCGTATTTTGGTTTCATTAACACCCTCGCACAGATATGGATACTAAAATCACACCTGGACGCATCAGGGGCGGTCCGGGCTGTTAGCTTCATTTCGCATAAAAACATTTTCGCCGATGCCGGCATTTTGAGGGTTAATAGCGACCCTGAGTGGGGTTTCCATGACAACCCCCTGCACTTATATTGGCCTTAAAATCACTCATATAGTCCCATATGGGTGGCCCGGGTTGGTCCGGGCGGTGTTTGGTCACCCCCCCCCCCCCCCCCCCCCCCCCCCCCCCCTTCCCCCCCCCCCCCGAAGAAAAGACATGCTTCCTTGCCACCAATGATAGTTTTTTGAAGTCACATAGTCATAGTGAATGATAAAATGAGACTATCTCGCCAATAGATGTTACGGTATGGAAAATCCAGGCGGGGGGGGGGGGGGGGGGGGGGGAGATAAACTAGGTAAATTCCAATGAAAATTCTCCGAACTATAATTATTGTCTCTTTTACAGAAAAATCATGCTTCCTTGTCACCTATGATAGTTTTTCTTAGTCACATAGTGATTGTGAACGATAAAATGAGACTAACCTCGCCAATAGATGTTATGGTATGGAAAATTCAGGCGGGGGGGAAGATAAACTGGGTGATTTTCAATAAAAAACAAATCTGAACAATAATGTCTCTGCCGAAGAAAAGACATGCTTCTTTGCCACCAATGATAGTTTTTCTAAGTCACATAGTCATAGTGAATGATAAAATGAGACTATCATGCCAATTAGATGTTAAGGGTATGGAAAAATCCAGTTGGAGGGGAAGATAAACTAGGTAAATTCCAATGAAAATTCTCCCGAACTATAATTATTGTCTCATTTACAGAAAAATCATGCTTCCTTGTCACCTATGATAGTTTTTTCCCTTAGTCACATAGTGATAGTGAACGATAAAATGAGACTAACTCGCCAATAGATGTTATGGTATGGAAAATTCAGGCGGGCGGGGGGGGGGGAAGATAAAACTGGGGTGATTTTCAATAAAAACAAATCTGAACAATAATGTCTCTGCCGAAGAAAAGACATGCTTCTTTTGCCACCAATGATAGTTTTTCTAAGTCACATAGTCATAGTGAATGATAAAATGAGACTATCATGCCAATAGATGTTAAGGTATGGAAAATCCAGTTGGAGGGGAAGATAAACAAGGTAAATTCCAATGAAAATTCTCCGAACTATAATTATTGTCTCTTTTACAGAAAAATCATGCTTCCTTGTCACCTATGATAGTTTTTCTTAGTCACATAGTGATAGTGAACGATAAAATGAGACTAACTCGCCAATAGATGTTATGGTATGGAAAATTCAGGGGCGGGGGGGGGGGGGGGGGGGGGAAGATAAACTGGGTGATTTTCAATAAAAACAAATCTGAACAATAATGTCTCTGCCGAAGAAAGACATGCTTCCTTGCCACCAATGATAGTTTTTCTAAGTCACATAGTCATAGTGAATGATAAAATGAGACTATCACGCCAATAGATGTTAAGGTATGGAAAATTCAGGCGGGGGGGGGGGGGGGAGATGATCAGGGCGGAGGGGGGGAAGATAACCTAGGTCAAACTTCCCCCCCCGGGGGGGTGGAAGTTGATCAGGGGGGGCGGGAGAGATAAACTGTTACAAACCGGTATGGCCGGGAGTAATGTATAGTTTATCCGAGTAAATATTTCCCGGTTTAGTAATTACAACATTTTGATAACAAAATTGCCCCAGCGACAAAATACCATCACTTGGACTCGGAGAAGATCGCGATCTTATAGAAGACCTCGAAATCAGCGAAGATGGGGGTAGCCAAACTTTTGAAAGATGTGAAGCCCCGGGAAAGCATCAGGAAGCGGACGGAATCTCTGACACCTTTCTAAAAAACCTGCACCAATGCAATATCACCAGGACTGACAGCAATATTCAAAGAATCATTAGCAACAGGCCAGCTACCATCTGACTGGTTAAGTGCAAACATCGCACCCATCTACAATAAACGAGACATCCATATTGCAGAAAACTATAGACACAGTAACATCTGTATGTTGCAAAATTCCTGGGAACACCATCAATTGTATGCCGACACATAATGAACCACCTAGAAAAAACATAAACATCCTCACGTCACTAAATCATGGCTTTAGGAAAGGACACTCATGCGTCACACTCAGCTATTGACCACCAACACAGATTTCTTTTACAAAAATTGACCGAGAAAATTCAAACCAACATCGCAATATAGATTTTTTCAAAGCGTTTGACAACAATACCCACACTGAAAACTGCTTGCCCAAAATAAGAAACTACAGTATCAAAGGAAAGCTCCATACCTAGCTTGGAAAACTTCCT